>SZWC01002119.1:169799-192172 GCA_023375785.1 Penium margaritaceum | reverse complement strand
AAAGATATGCCCTCTTGAAAACAGGGTATGCTTCTGCTCCTACTCCAACTCAGACCAGCCAGCTTGTAAACGGTGTTTCTCCCAAAAGAATCGATGGAATGCAAATATTTTTGCACCAATGGAAAGCTTAGGAAAAATACTACAATTCGCATGTGCCACTTTTTAAATTTGACAAAGAAACGAGAGAGTTATGGTCATCACAAGGCGACAGTCTTATTCATAGAGAAGAGTGTAGCCCTGGCCGACCTCGTTTTGAGCATAACTCTCAATCCGACCGTTCGATCTTCGCGATCTTGCGCTTGTTGCAAAGCTTGTCTTGCGAACTTGAAGATCCAGTGGTCGATCGTAAAATGTGGTCAAGGTTTGACCCTAACCCGTCACTCTCAAACTGACGTTCTGTGCAGGCTGAAGTTCTGATACCAAATGTTGGATCTGGAGGAGAGAGGGAGTCTTGGAGCAGCGAGTATGTGGGACTGAAAGGGCATCAGTTGTGCTGAAGAATGGTTGTTGAATCACTCAAAATGATGGAGTACATATAGAGCTAGAGCTTGGGCAAGTCAGCCCTCTCACAAGCCACACCACTTAGCCATGGAGGCTAAGGGTCACACACTAGAGTCCACAATCTCACACAAGGGAGGAAATCAGCCCAACAATCAGGCTGACCAGTCACACACGACCTAGAGAGCTAGAGAATGCTCTCATGGCACACTCCTAGTGGTCACATCACCCACAAACCCATGGAGAATCGCCATGTGTCCATGGCTAGCACACAAGGATCTCACCTCACCTAAAAAGTAAGGNCACACTCTGACAAGGCAATCCTAAGACCAAGGATCTTTTTGGATATTTCTCCCATCAGGTCTTGACCCTGGACCTCTTGCCTTTTTCTTTTCTCAGGCTAAGGCATGGAGCCATCGCCCATGGCCACCCAGACATCGGCGGTCCATGACTCCTGAAACTTCGAAAATTCATATCTCCCAATCCGACCGTTGGATCGGCCTGAAACTTGGACCGTAGATAATTTGCCACCTGATCTTTCTAAGGATGAAGACGGATTGACGATCGGAGGAGGCATCTGGAAGTTTACTAGAACTTGCTCCTGTGGACCTGAAACTGAGCCGAACGGCTCCTTTCCCAATACTATAGCGCAACTAGGGTGCAACTAGGGCGTAATTAGGACGTAAGTGAGGTGTAAGTAGGGCGCAAGTAGGGCACAACTAGGATGCAACTTGGACGCAACTAGGACGCAAGTAGGGCGCAAGTAGGATGCAAGTAGGGTGCAACTAGGCCACAACTAGGGTGCAAGTAGGACGCAAGTAGTGCGCAACTAGGGTGCAACTAGGATGCAACTAGGACACAAGTAGGGCACGAGCAAGACGCAACTAGGGCGTAGCTAGTGTCCAACTGAGGCGCAACTAGGGCGCAACTAGGGCACAACTAGGATGCAAGGACACAAGTAGGACGCAAGTAGGGTGCAACTAGGGCGCAACTAGGGCGAAACTAGGGCACAACTAGGGCGTAACTAGTGTCTGACTAAGGGACAACTAGGGTGCAACTAGGACGCAACTAGGGCGAAACTAGAGCGCAAGAATGGTGCAACTAGGACGCAAGTAGGACGCAAATGGTGTGTAACTAGGGTACAAATAGTGTGCAAATAGGGTGTAACTAGGGCGCATCTTGGGCGCAAGTAGGGTGCAAGTAGGACGCAACAAGGGTGAAACTAGGGCGTAAGGAGAATGCAAGTAGGGCGCAACTAGGACACAATTATGATGCAACTAGGGCATAACTAGGGCGCAAGTGGGGCGCAAGTAGGGCGCAAGTAGGGTGCAACTAGGGCGCAACTAGGGCGTAACTTGTGCCCAACTGAGGCATAACTAGGACGTAACTAGGGCACAAGCAGGACGCAACTAGGACACAACTAGGGCGCAATTAGGGTGTAAGTAGGGTGCAAGAAGGAGACAACTAGGGCACAACTAGGGTGCAACTAGGACGCAACAAGTGCATACCTACTGTCTAACTGAGGCGCGACTATGGCAGAACCAGGGTGCAACTAGGGCGCAA
Source organism: Penium margaritaceum (assembly GCA_023375785.1). NCBI lineage: Eukaryota > Viridiplantae > Streptophyta > Zygnematophyceae > Desmidiales > Peniaceae > Penium > Penium margaritaceum. The sequence continues at coordinate 190,111 of SZWC01002119.1, read as the reverse complement.
CTAGGGTGCAAGTAGGGTGCAACAAGGGTGCAAGTAGGGTGCAGATAGGGCACAAATAGGTACAAGTAGGACGCAAGTAGGACGTAACTAGGGCGCAAGTAGGACGCAACTAGGGCGTAACTAGGACACAAGTAGGTCGCAAGTGGGGTGCAACTAGGACGCAACTAGGGCGCAACTAGGGTGCAAGTAGAACGCAAGTAGGGCGCAAGTAGGGTGTAACTAGGGTACTAGGGCATAAGTATGGGGCACGTAGGACGCAACTAGGATACAACTAGTATGTAACAAGGACGCAACTAGGGCATAGCTAGTGCCAAACTGAGGCGCATTAAGGGCGTAACTAGGGCACAAGTAGGGCGCAAGTAGGGCCCAAGTAGTACACAAGTAGAGCGTAACTAGGACGCAACTATGACGCAACTAGAGCGTAACTAGGATGCAACCAGGGCATAGCTAGTGTCCAACTGAGGCGCACCTAGGACATAACTAGGGTACAAGTAGGGCGCAAGTAGGGTGCAACTAGTGCACATCTAGGGTCCAACTAGGGTGCAAGTAGGGCGCATGTAGCGTGCAACTAGGGCGCAACTAGGACATAACTAGGGCTTAGCTAGTGCCTAACTGAGGCGCAACTAGGGCGCAACTAGGGTGGAAGTACGGCGTAAGTAGTGCGAAAGTAGGGCGCAAATAGGGCGCAAGTACGGCGCAACTAAGGCGCAACTAGGGTGCAAGTAGGGTGCAAGTAGGGCGCAAGTAGGGTGCAATTAGGGTGCAACTAAGGCACAACTAGGGCGTAGCTAGTGCCGAACTGAGGTGCAAATAGGGCGCAACTAGGGCGCAAGTAGGGCACAACTAGGGCACAAGTAGGACGCAAGAAGGGTACAAGTAGGGCGCAACTAGGACGCAAGTAGGGCACAACTAAGGAACATTTAGGACGTACCTAGGGTACAAGTAAGACGCAAGTAGGGTGCAACTAGGGCGCAACTAGGGCGTAACTAGGGCACAAGTAGGGGGCAAGTATGGTGCAAGTAGAGCGCAACTAGGGCGCAACTAGAGCACAACTAGGGCACAACTAGGGCGCAAGTAGGATGTAAGTAGGACACAACTAGGGCACGAATAGGGTACAACTAGGATACAAGTAGGGCGCAAGCATGGTGCGTCTAGGACGTAGCTAGTGTCCAACTGAGGCGGAACTACAGCACAACTAGGGCGCAACTAGGACGCAAGTAGGACGCAAGTAGGATGCAAGTAGGGCGCAAGTCGGGCGCAACTAGGGCACAACTAGGGCATAGCTAGTGTCCAACAGAGGGGAAAATAGGGTGCAACTAGAATGCAACCAGGGCAAAACTATGGCGCAAGGCGTAACTAGGACGCAAGTAGAACGCAAGAAGGACGCAAATGGTATGCAACTACGATATAAATAAGGTGCAAATAGGGCGCAACTAGGGTGCAACTGGGGCGCAAGTAGGGTGCAATGAAGATGCAACTAGGGTGCAACTAGGGCGTAAGTAGGATCCAAGTAGGGTGTAACGAGGGCATAACTAGGATGCAACTAGGGCGTAACAAGAGCGCAAGAGGGGCGCAAGTAGGACGCAAGTAGGGTGCAACTAGGGCGCAACTAGGGCGCAGCTTGTGCCCAACTGAGGCATAACTAGGGCGCAACTAGTGCACAAGTAGGCCGCAACTAGGACACAACTAGGGTGAAATTAGGGTGCAAGTAGGGCGCAAGGACACAAGTAGGGTACAACTAGGGCGTAACTAGGACGCAACAAGGGTGTACCTAGTGTCCAAATGAAGCGCGACTATGGCAGAACTAGGGTGCAACTAGGGCGCAACTAGGGCGCAGCTTGTGCCCAACTGAGGCATAACTAGGGCGCAACTAGTGCACAAGTAGGCCGCAACTAGGACACAACTAGGGTGAAATTAGGGTGCAAGTAGGGCGCAAGGACACAAGTAGGGTACAACTAGGGCGTAACTAGGACGCAACAAGGGTGTACCTAGTGTCCAAATGAAGCGCGACTATGGCAGAACTAGGGTGCAACTAGGGCGTAACTAGGGTGCAAGTAGGATGCAACTAGGGTGCAAGTAGGGCACAAGTAGGGCACAAGTAGGGCACAAGTAGGACGCAAGTAGGGCGTAATTAGGACGCGTAAGTAGGGCGCAACTAGGGTACAAGTAGGATGCAACTAGGGCGTAACTAGGGTGCAACTAGGGCACAACTAGGGCACAAGTAGAGCGCACGTGGGGCGCAACTAGGACGCAACTAGGATGCAACTAGGATGCAAGTAGGACGCAAGTAGGGCGCAACTAGGGCGCAACTAGGGTACTAGGACGTAAGTAGGACGTAAGTAGGACGCAACTAGGATACAACTAGTGTGCAACTAGGGTTCAACTAGGACGTAGCTAGTGTCCAACTGAGGCTCATTAAGGGCGTAACTAGGGCACAAGTAGGGCGCAAGTAGGGCACAAGTAGTGCGCAAGTAGATCGTAACTAGGACGCATCTAGGACACAACTAGGGTGCAACTAGGACGCAACTAGGGCATAGCTAGTGTCCAACTGAGGTGTACCTAGGACATAACTAGGGTACAAGTAGGGCGCAAGTAGGGTGCAACTAGTGCAGAACTAGGGTGCAATTAGGGCGCAAGTAGGGCGCAAGTACCGCACAACTAGGGCGCAACTAGGACATAACTAGGACTTAGCTAGTGCCTAACTGAGGCACAACTAGGGATCAACTAGGGTGGAAGTAGGACGTAACTAGTGTAGAAGTAGGGCGCAACTAGGACGCAAGTACGGTGCAACTAGGGTACAACTTGGACGCAAGTAGGACACAAGTAGGGCGTAAGTAGGGCACAACTAGGGTGTAATTAAGGCACAACTAGGGTGTAGCTAGTGCCAATCTGAGGTGCAAACAGGGCGCAACTAGGGCGCACGTAGGGTGCAACTAGGGCACAAATAGGACGCAAGAAGGGCACAAGTAGGGCGTAACTAGGGCGCAAGTAGGGCACAACTAAGGCTCATTTAGGGCGCAACTAGGGTACAAGTAGGACGCAAGTAGAGTGCAACTAGGGCGCAACTAGGACGCAACTAGCGTGCAAGTAGGGGGCAAGTAGGGCGCAACTAGGGCGCAACTAGGACACAACTAGAGCACAACTAGGGTGCAACTAGGTCGCAATTAGGACGTAAGTAGGGCGCAACTAGGGAGCAACTAGGGCACAACTAGGGCGCAAATAGGGTGCAACTAGGGGACAACTAGGGTGCAACTAGGGCGTAACTAGGGCAAAAGTAGGGCGCAAGTAGGACGCAACTAGGATGCAACTAGGGTGCAACTAGAACGTAACTAGTGCTAGTTGAGGCGCAACTAGGGCGCAACGAGGACCCAAGTCAGATGCAACTACGGCGTAAGTATGGTGCAATTAGGGCGCAAATAGGGCGCAACTAGGGTGCAACTAAGGCACAACAAGGGTGCAACTAGGGCGCACTAGTGTCCAACTGAGGTGCAACTAGGTCGCAACTAGGGAGCAAGTAGGGCGCAACTAGGGTGCAAGTAGGACGCAACTAGGGTGCAACTAGGCCACTACTAGGGCGCAAGTTGGGTTCAAGTAAGGCAAAGTAGGACGCATCTAGGACGCAACTAGGGCATAACTAGAAGGCATTTAGGGCGGAAGTATGGTGCAAGTATGGTGCAAATAGGCCACAACTAGTGCACAAATAGGGCGCAACTAGGGCGCAAGTAGGGCACAAGTAAGGCGCAAGTAGGGCACAACTAGGATGCAACTAGGGCGTAATTAGGGTGTAAGTAGGGCGTAAGTAGGGCACACGTAGGACACAACTAGGGTGCAACTAGGGCGTAACTAGGGCACAAGTAGGGTGCAAGTATGGTACAACTAGGGTGTAACTAGGGTGTAACTAACGCGTAAGTATGGCACAAGTAGGGCGCAAGTAGGGTGCAACTAGGATGCAAGTATGACGCAAGTAGGGTGCAAGTAGGGCACAAGTAGGACACATGTAGGAAAAAACTAGGATGTAACTAGGACGTAAGTAGGACGTAAGTAGGGCACAACTAGGACGCAACTAGGGCGTAGCTAGGGTGCAACTAGGATGTAAGTAGGACGTAAGTAGGACATAGCTAGGGTGCAACTAGGGTGTAGCTAGGGTGCAACCAGTGCGTATCTAGGGCACAACTAGTGCACAACTAGGGCGTAAGTAGGGCGCAACTAGGACGTAAGTAGGATGCAAGTAGGACGCAAGGACGCAACTAGGACGCAACAAGAATGCAACTAGGGCGCAACTAGGGCATAGATAGTACCCAACTAAGGCAAAACTAGGGTGCAACTAGGACGCAAGTAGGGTGCAAGTAGGGTACAAGTAGGGTGAAACTAGGGTACAAGTAGGGCACAAGTGGGACGCAAGTAGGGTACAACTAGGGTGCAACTAAGGTGCAACTAGGGCGTAGCTAGTATTTAACTAAGGCATAACTAGGGTGTAACTAGGGCGCAAGTAGGGCGCAACCTCGGTACAAATAGGGCACAACTAGGGTGCAACTAGAGTGCAACTAGGGCCCAACTAGAGCACAAGTAGGTCATAAGTAGGGTGCAACTAGGGCGCAACTAGAGTGCAACTAGGATGCAAGTAGGGTGCAAGTAGGGCACAAATAGGGTGCAAGTAGGGCGCAAGTAGGACGCAAGTAGGGTATAACTAGGGAGCAACTAGGACGTAACTTGGACGCAAGTAGTGCGCAACTATAGCCCAAGTAGGGCGCATCTAAGGTGCAACTAGGGTACAACTAGGACGCAACTAGGGCGCAAGTAAGGTGTAACTAGGACGCAACTAGGATGTAACCAGGGTACAACTAGGGCGTCGCTAGTGCCTAACCAAGGTGCAACTAGGGCGCAACTAGGGCACGAATAGGGTACAACTAGGGCGCAAGTAGGACGCAAGTAGGATGCAAGTAGGGCGCAACTAGGGTGCAAGTAAGACACAAGTCGGGTGCAAGTAAGACGCAACTAGGCCACAAGTAGGGCGTAACTAGGGTGCAAGTAAGGCATAACTAAGGCGTATTTATGGTTCAACTAGGCTGGAATTAGGACGCAAGTAGGGTGCAACTAGGGCGTAACTAGGACACAACAAAGACGTAAGTAGGACGCAAGTAGGGCGCAAGTAGGGCGCAAGTAGGGCGCAAGTAGGGCGCACCTAGGGTGCAACTAGGGCAAAACTAGGGCGCAACTAGGGTGCAACTAGGGCGCAACTAGGGCATAGCGAATGCCCAGCTGAAGCGCAACTACTTTTCAACTAGGGTGCAAGTCAGGCGGAACTAGGGCGCAAGTAGGGCACAACTAGGATACAACTAGGGTGCAAGTAGGACGCAAGTAGGGCACAACTAGGGTACAACCAAGGCACAATTAAGACGCAACTAGGACGTACCTAATACCCAACTAAGGTGCAACTAGGTCGCAACTAGGGCGCAAGTAGGGCGCAACAAGGGCCCAAGTATGACGCAACTAGGGTGTAACTTGGGTGCTACTAGGGCGTAACTAGGACGTAACTAGGGTGTATGTAGGGCGCAAATAGGGCGCAACTAGGGTGTAACTAAGGCGCAAGTATGGTACAAGTGTTGTGCAAGTAGGGGGTAACTAGGGCCCAACTAGGTCGCAACTAGGGCACAAGTAGGGCAAAACTAGGATACAACTAGGGTGTAACTAGGACGCAAGTAGGTCGTATGTAGGGCGCAAGTCGGGTACAACTAGGGCGCAACTAGGGCACAACTAGGGCACAACTAGGGCGTAACTAGTGTTCAACTGAATCGCAACTAGGGCGCAGCTAGGGTGTAAGTAGGGTGCAAGTAGGGCGCAAGAAGGGCACAACTAGGACGCAAGTAGGGCGCAAGTAGGACGCAACTAGGACGCAAATAGGGCGTAAGTAGGGTACAACTAGGGCACAACTAGGGCACAACTAGGGCGCAACTAGGACATAAGTACGACGCAACGAGGGCACAACCAGGGCACAACTAGGGCGCAAGTAGGACGCAAGTAGGGCGCAAATAGGGCGCAACTAGGGTACAACTAGGGTGTAGCTAGGGCACAGCTACGGCGCAAGTAGGATGCACATAGGGCACATGTAGGATGCAACTAGGGTGCAACTAGGGCGCAAGTAGGGCACAACTAGGACGCAAGTAGGGCGTAAGTAGGACGCAAGTAGGGCGCAAGTAGGGCGCAACTAGGACGCAACTAGGGCGCAAGTAGGACGCAAGTAGGGCGCAAATAGGGCGCAACTAGGGTACAACTAGGGTGTAGCTAGGGCACAGCTACGGCGCAAGTAGGATGCACATAGGGCACATGTAGGATGCAACTAGGGTGCAACTAGGGCGTAACTAGGACGTGGCTTATGCCCAGCTAAGGCGCAACTAGGGTGCAACTAGGGCGCAAGTTGGGCGTAAGTAGGATGTAACTAGGGTGTAACCAGGAGGCAACTAGGGCACAACTAGGGAGTAGCTAGTGCCCAAATGAGGCGTAACTAGGACACAACTAGGGCGCAATAAGGCACAAGAAGGGTGCAAGTAGGGTGTAATTTGAGCGCAACTAGGACACTACTAGGGTACAAGTAGGGGGCAAGTAGGCCGCAAGTAGGATGCAACTGGGACGCAACTAGGACGCAACTAGGGCACAACTAGGGCGTAAGTATGGTGCACGTATGGCGCAAGTAGGGCAAAACTAGGTCCCAACTGGGGCGTAACTAGGGCATACGAAGGGCACAAGTAGGGCGCAAGTAGGGCATTACTAGGGCACGACTAGGGCGTAACTAGGGTGCACGTAGGGCGCAGGTAGGACGCAAGTAGGGCACAACTAAGGCGCAACAAGGACGCAACTAGGGTGCAACTTGGCTGCAAGTATGGTGCGAGTACGGTGTAACTAGGGTGTAACTAGGGCGCAAGTGGGGCGCACGTAGGACGCATGTAGGGCAAAACTAGGACGCAAGTATGGTGCAAGTAGGGCGCAAGAAGGGTGCAACTAGGGCCTAACTAGGGTGCACATGGGGTGCAATTAGAGTGCAAGTAGGACACCACGAGAACGCAACTAGGTCGCAACTTGTGCGTAAGTAGGGCACAAGTGAGGCACAACCAGGGCGCAACTAGTGCGCAACTAGGATATAAGTAGGACGCAGGTAGGATGCAACTAGGGTGCAACTAGGACATAGCTAGGGCTCAACTAAGATGTAGCTAGTGCCCAAGTGAGGCACAACAAGGGGCAACTACGGCACCAGTAAGGCGCAAGTAGGGTGCAAGTAAGACGTAACTAGGGCACAAGTAGGGCACAAGTAGGGTACAAGTAGGACAAAACTAAGGTGCAACTATGGCGTAACTAGAGCGTAGCTAGTGTCCAGTTGAGGCGCAACTAGGGTGCAACTAGGGCGCAAATAGGGCAAATCTAGGATATTAATAGAGCAAAAGAAAGGTGCAACTAGGGTGCAACTAGGGCAGAACTAGGACGCAAGTAGGGCGCAAGTAGGGTGCAACTAGGGCGCAACAATAGTGCAACTAGGGCGCAAGTAGGGAGCAAGTAGGGCACAACTAGAGCACAACTAGGGCACAACTAGGGCGTAGCTAGTGCCTAACTGAGGCGCTACTGGGGCGTAACTAGGGCGCAAGTAAGACGCAACTAGGGCCCAAGTAGGACACAACCAGGACGCAACTAGGGCAAAGCTAGGGTGCAACTAGGGTACAACTAGGGCGCAACTAGGGCGCAACTAGGGCGCAACTAGGGTGCAACTAGGGCATAGCTAGTGCCCAACTGAGGTACAACTAGGACGCAACTAAGGCACAAGAAGGATACAACTAGGACCCAATTAGGGCGTAACTAGGGTGCAAGTAGGACACAAGTAGGGTGCAAGTAGGGCGCAACTAGGACGCAAGTAGGGCAGAAGGACGTAAGTATGGTACAAGTAGGGCGTAACTAAGGCACAAGTAAGGTGCAACTAAGGCGCATGTAGGGTGCAACTAGGGTACAAGTAGGACATAAGGAGGGTGGAACTAGGGCGCAGCTAGGGCATAACTAGGGCGCAAGTAGGACGTAAGTAGGGTGCAAGCAAGGTGGAACCAGTGTACAACTAAGACGCAACTAGGGTGCAACTAGGACGCAAATGGGGCATAAGTACGATGCACGTAAGACACACGTAGGGTGCAACTAGGGTACAAGTAGGGTGCAAATTGGGCACAAGTAGGGCGCAACTAGGCCAAAACTAGGATACAACTAGGGCGCAAGTAGGGCGCAACTAGGACACAACTAAGGCGCATCTAGAACGCAAATAGGGTGTATCTAGGGTACAAGTGGGGCACAACTACGGTGCGACGAGGGCATAGCTGGTATCCAACTAAGGTTCAATTAGGGCCCAACTAAGGCGCAAGTAGGGTGTAACTAGGGTGTAAGTAGGGCGCAACTAGAGTGCAACTAGGACGCTGCTTAGGTGCAACTAGGACACAAGTAGGACGCGACTAGGGCGCAACTAGGGTACAACTAGGACGCAACTAGGACGCATGTATGGTGCAAGTATGGCGCAAGAAGGGCGCGACTAGGGCGCAACTATGGGACAACTAGGGTGCAACTTGGACGCAAGTAGGGCACAAGTAGGGTGCAACTAGGGCACAACTAATGCGCAAATAAGGCATTACAAAGGCATAACTAGTGTGTGAGTAGGGCGCAAGTAGGGCACAAATAGGGCACAACTAGGGTACAACTAGGACGCAACTAGAACGCAAGTAAGGCGCAAGTAGGACGCAACTACGGTGTAACTAGGGTGTAAGCAGCGCATAAGTAGGGCGAAACTAGGGCTTATCTAAGGCACAACTAGGGCACAACTAGGGCGTAGCTAGTGCCCAACTGAGGTGCAACTATGGCGCAAGTATGACGCAAGTAGGACGTAAAAACAGGGCAAGTAGGACGCAACAAGGGGACAAGTGGGGAGCAAGTAGGGTGCAACTAGGGTGCAACTAGGACGCAACTAGGGCGCAACTATGACGTAGCTAGTGTCCAATTGAGGCGCAACTAGGGCGCAACTAGGGTGCAAGTAGGACGCAACTAGGGTACACTTAGGGCGCAAGTAGGGCATACGTAGGACTCAAGTAAGGTACAAGTAGGACGCAAGTGGGGCACAAGTAGGGTACAACTAGGGTGCAACTAGGGCACAACTAGGCCACAACTAGGGCATAGCTGGTATCCAACAAAGCCGCAACTAGGGCGCAACTAGGGTGCAAGCAGGGCGTAACTAGGTTACAAGTAGGGTGCAACTAGGGTGCAACTAGAGTGCTACTAAGGCGCAACTAGGGCAGAAGTACGGCGCAAGTAGGGTGAAACTAGGATGCAACAAGGGCGCAACTAGGGCGCAAGTATGGTATAAGTATGGCACAATTAGGGCGCAACTAGGGTGCAACTAGAGTGCTACTAAGGCGCAACTAGGGCAGAAGTACGGCGCAAGTAGGGTGAAACTAGGATGCAACAAGGGCGCAACTAGGGCGCAAGTATGGTATAAGTATGGCACAATTAGGGCGCAACTAGGGTGCAACTCGGGTGCAACTAGGGCGCAAGTAGGGTACAAGTGTCAAAAGCAACCGACTTTGCCAACATGACTCCTTATCCTCGGAGGAAGAAGACACGACCTGACCTTGGTATGAGCCAGGCCACGCTCCTCCCCTTTTCTCGCTTCTCAGAAATTCTGAGATCTCAATAAACAGTTCAGCTCCGGCTAAGAACCACCTCACTGATAATTCCAAGTAGCCGTTAACGGTCAGCAACCGACCAACGGCCCCTCAACCGAGTTATCCCCCAATAAGTGGTGATCCCGCAAGCGTGTCCGGCTAGCACAAAAGAAACTGTTATTGATGAAGTCTTGTCCTGTTCTGTTGCATATATGGAGGATGTTCATTCTCTCCCAAATTAACTAGAACAGTTCTTTCCATCCTCTTCCCCTTTGGTTCCGCGACTTCACCATAGTGTTCTTGCTTTGCTTGCAGCTCGCCCATCTTGTCTTCGCAAACCACTTGCATCTCACAATTCTGTAGTTCGTCACTCTCAATCCTTCACTCAAGACCAGCCGACCCATCACTCTTCTCATTCTCACTCTCACCAGTTCGAGTTCTCAGGTCTCCGCAAGCTTTGCTACTAAGTCCTCAGGACCGTTCTTGCTTCCATCATTCCGCTGACGTACTCGTGCATGTTCCACTGCTTCAGCCTGCTTCTGCTCTTACCGTCTTTACTCATTGCATTTTTCTGACATGGTATGAGAGCATCAGGCAACATCACCTGGTGCCCCGTGACCCAGTCATCGCTTCTCCACCACCACTACTTTGCTCTTCCGTTCAACATTTGTCTGCTACTGCCATGGCTAGTTCACGCTCCTTGGCTTCGTCTGCAGCTGACATCAGCAGCTTTGCCTAGATTGCTCCTCACGCTGGAGTGATGACACATTCTTCTGATCAAACCATGCATCCATCTCGCACCGGTGGTCAATGATGGAGGAGTCATCAACAACATCACCAAGTAGTTTCCGAGCCGTCGTGTGCCGTCATCTTCTTGGAAGCTTCTTGTCGCTCAGTGCCTGCTGCCTCTCGTCATCGCAGCCTTCGGAAGCTACTTCCCATCTCCCTTCATCTACCTCGTCCATATATGCTCTCCCGCGTTCATCATCTCAAGCTGCTCTCCCGCACCGCCTGCGCTCATCGTCAGCAATAGCAGATGGCCTTCCTCCATCAGGATATTAGACACCACTAGTCTTCCTGCCGTCGGTCTCGGGCCAATTGGAGAACAAGCTGTCACTCTCTTGACATCCACGGACCGGCACCACTGCTCACCTCACGACTTGCCCCGTCACAGCTGACGTCCTCCCGCTGTCAGGATATCGGATACCACCAGTCTTCTTGCCCATCGGTCTCTGGCCAACTGGGGAACAAGCCATCACTCTTCTGACACTTGAGGAATTGGTTGTCTCGCCTACACTACCGCCGCTTCCTTCACTGCTCCTTTATCCACCTTCTGCCATTGATTCTCCACCACCCTCATCACGATATTATCATCCTTCTCTGCTTGCTCTCCCTCGACCCCTGTGCTTCCTCCTCATTCATCCTCTCCTCAAGCCCCTTCTTCCGCGTCATCCTCATCTCAGCTTCATCTATCCCCTTCGAAACTCCTTCCTTCATGAGCAACATCCTCGTCATCATCTGTATAGCTCCGCAGCGCACGTTGTTTTGTCCCTGCGCTTACTCATCCATCAGTTGCCTCTGCCATCATCCGTTCCTTTGCTTATGCGCTGTTCTCCGCTCGACACAAGGAACCGCACGGTCGCATCGCCTGGCACGCGACGACCTACGCCCACGCCGAAACTTCCGTAGCATACGATATTTCGCCCTGCGCCCACGCCTTCCTCATCAGCTTCCACCTTCACCATTAGCATCTATGGGCAACACAAGCATCTGCACGAGCTAGCTGTCCGCTTTGCAGCAGCCTGCACCCACGCCGGCAGAAGATTTTTCGTGGCGCATTGGCAATTACCTTCTCCTTGCCGCATTCTATCTCCTTGTTTTAGGAGTGCACATCGTCTTGTCCCTGCGCCCACTCCGTCATCAATCGCTCTTCCGCTATCATCCGTCTCCATCATTTTCTCGGCACAAGGATCCGCCCGGTCACATCGCCAGCCCTGCGACGACCTGTGTCCACGCCGAAACTTCCGCAGTGCACGTGGCTTGCCCCTCCGTCCAAATCCTCTATCAGTCATCAATCATAATCACTTTCGTCATCATCCTCATTTGCATCTTCTCTCGTTGTGTATCGGTCCTTGCACGCCCCTTTTTGCACTCTACTTCTCGACTTAGAAAATCATGGATCTTGCTTTTCACAATCCTCCTCTTCATCCTCATGTCTGGAGGGAAGGGCCCTATTGCGAGGTTCCCTCCAAAGCAACAAAAAACCATCTTGTTCAACTGTGTAGCTTGAGTAGTTGGACCACTAAACTTTGATATCTTCCCAGAAGACATCCTTGTTCCACTGCCAACACTTCACTTCTATGCTCCTGGCAATGGGCGTACGAATGTCTTTCAATGGTCAAGGGACTTCATTGCCATGTACTCTCCCATCTACGTCCAAGGAGAGTCCATCATCGCCTCCCTCCAACCTCCCTCCAGCAGTTCAACACCAACAAGCTCGTAGATGGAACAAGCGCTCAGAAGGACTCTGTGCCTCATTCCAAACACGGACTTTTATCCACACATCCATGCTCATCCTGGCAACGTGTACCAGATGTGGGTTGATCTGGTCCAAGCATGTCTCTGTCCTCTGCCATCCCCAATTACACCACCTCCACTGCTCCTGCGAAGCTCACTCCTCAAAGGGCTTGCGCGTCTCAAGTATTGTTCAAGGCAGTGCTGCACTGAGCAACTCGGTCTCAAGAATGGACGAATCCTACGCAAGCAAGCACTCTCTCCCTGCCATCTTGACGAAGTCAAGGGGGGTGTCAAAAGCAAGCGACTTTGCCAAGGTGACGCCTGACCCTGGTACGAGCCAGGCCACACTCCTCCCTTTTTCTCGCTCCTTGGAAATTCCGAGATCTGAATAAATGGTTTCAGCTCTGGCCAAGAACCACCTCGGTGATAATTCCAAGTAGCCGTTAACGGTCACCGACCGACCAATGGCCGCTCAACCGGTGACCCCGCAAGCGCGTCTGGCTAGCACAAAAGAAGCCGTTCTTGATGAAGTCTTGTTCTGTTTTGTTGCATATATGGAGGGTGTTCATTCCCTGCCAAGTTAACCAGAATAGTTCTTCCCATCCTGTTCCCCTTTGGTTCCGCGACTTCGCCGTCGTGTTTTCGCTCTGCTCGCAGCTCGCCCATCTTGCCTTCGCCAACAACTTACAGCTCACCGTTCTTCACTTTGTCCCTCTTTATCCTTCCCTCAGCACCTGCCGACCCGTCACTCTTATCATTCTCGCTCTCACCAGCTCCACTCTATCTCGCATGCTCTGTGTCTCAGCTCTCCGCAAGCTCTACAACTAACTCCTTAGGACCGCTCTCACTACCATCACTCTGCTGACGTACTCGTGCATGTTCCGTTGCTTGTGCCCGCTTCTGCTCTTGCCGTCCTCACTCATTGCATTCTTCTGACAACAAGTAGGGCGCACGTAGTACAAAACTAGGATGGAACTAGGACGTAACTAGGATGTAACTAGGGCTCAAGTAGGACGCAAGTAGGACGTAAGTATGACACAACTAGGGCACAATTAGGGCGCAACTAGGACGCAAGTCGGGCGCAAGTATGGCGCAAGTAGGGCACAACTAGGACATAACTTGGCTGTAAGTAGGATACAAGTAGGGTGCAAGTAGGGCACAACTAGGATGCGTAAGTATGGCACAAGTAGGGCGCAAGTACAGTTTAACTAGGGTGCAACTGTGGGGTAACTAGGGTGCAAGTGGGACGCAAGTAGGGTGCAAGTAGAGCACAACTAGGACACAACTAGGATGCAACTAGTGCGCAAGTAGGGCGCAACTTGGATGCAACTAGGGTACAACTAGGGCGCAACTAGGGTGCAACTATGGTGTAACTAGGGTGCAAATAGGACGTAAATAGGACGCACGTAGGTCGCAACTAGGACGCAATTAGGATGCAATTAGGACGCAATTAGGGCATAAGTAACACGCAAGTAGGGTGCAACTAGGGTGCAACTAGGGCTCAACTAGGGCACTAGGACGTAGCTAGTGTCCAACTGAGGCGTAACTAGGACACAGCTAGGGAACAAGTAAGGCGCAAGTAGAGAATAAGTAGGGTGAAACAAGGGGGTAAGTGGGGTGCAAGTAGGGCGCAACTAGGGCACAACAAGGACGTGACTAGGGCGAAACTAGGAGTAGCTAGTGTCCAACTGAGGCACAACTAGGGTGCAACTAGGATGCAAGTAGGGCGTAACTAGGGCAAACGTACGGCGCAACTAGGACGCAACTAGGGTGCAACTAGGGCGCAAGTAGGACACAAGTAGGACGCAAGGAGGGCACAACTAGGGTGCAACTAGGGTATAACTAGGACGCAAGTATGTCGCACGTAGAGTGCCACAAGGGCGCAACTGGGGCATAACTAGGATGTAAGTTGGGCACCAGTAGGGCGCAACTAGGGTGCAACTAGGCCGTAACAAGGGCACAACTAAGACATAGCTAGTGCCCAACTTAGGCGCTACTAGGATGCAACTAGGGCGCAAGTTGAGCACAAGGAGGGTGCAAGTAGGACGCAACTAGGGCACAAGTAGGACGTAAGTAGGGTGCAACTAGGACGCAACTAGGGTGCAACTAGGACACAACAACGTAACTAATGTCCAACTGAGGCACAACTAGGGCGCAACTAAGACGCAAGTAGGACGCAACTAGGACACCAGTAGGGCGTAACTAGGGTGCAACTAGGGTGCAACTAGGACAAAATCAGGGCACAAGTAGGGCACAAGTAGGACGCAACTTGTCAGAAACATGATTCCGACAAGGTCCTTTCCATATTGATCATCCCTCAAATGATCCGAGCTCTTGATAAAGGTTCAGGTCTCGCATCGAACCTCCTCAGCAATGGCTGGTTAGTCACGACCGTTCCACCAGAGTCGAGCCGCCCCTAATAAGCGATCACGTCGCTACACGTATGGCTAGAGGAAAGAAGCTAGTCCTCCTCAAGCAAGTCGCCTACCTCGTCATCCTCATCACCCTTAGAACATTCCTCGCAAGTAGGGCGCAAGTAGGGCACAAATAGGACATAAGTAGGACACAACTAGGGCGCAAGTAGGGCGGAACTAAGGCGCACCTAAAGAGCAACTAGGACACGACTAGGACGTAGATAGTGTCCAACTGAGGCGCAACTAGGGCGCAACTAGGGGGCAAGTAGGGCGCAAGTAGGGTATAACTAGGTCGCCTCTAGGGTGCAACTAGGACGTAGCTAGTGCCCAACTGAGGGGCAACTAGTGCGCAACTAGGACGCAACTAGGGCGTAAGTGGGGCACAACTAGGGCACAAGTAGGGTGCAAGTAGGACGCAAGTAGGGTGCAACAAGGGCGCAATTAGAGCGGAACTAGGGTGTAAGTAGGACGTAACTAGGGACGTAACTAGGGTAAGTAGGGTGCAACTAGGGTGCAACTAGGGTGTAAGTAGGGTGCAAGTAGGACGTAAGTAGGGTACAACTAGGGTACAACAAGGGTGCAACTAACATACAACTACGACGCAAGTAGGGCGTTAGTAGGGCGTAATAAGGACATAGCTAGGAAGCAACTAGGGCACAACTAGGACGCAACTAGGGCGCGACTAGGGTGCAAGTAGGACGGAAGAAGGGCACAATTACGACGCAAGTAGGGCGCAACTAGTGCGCAAGTAGGATGCAAATAAGGCGCAACTAGGGCGCAACTAGGGCGCAACTAGGGCGCAAGTAGGGTGCAACTTGCGTACACCTAGAGCGCAACTATGTTACGACTAGGGCGTAGCTAGTGTCCAACAGGGCCGCAACTAGGGCGCGACTAGGGGGCAAGTAGGGTGCAAGTAGGGCGCAAGGAGGAAGCAACTAGGGCGCAACTATGGCGTACCTAGGGCGTAGCTAGTGCCCAATAGAGGGGCAACTAGGACGCAATTAGGACGCAACAAGGGTACAAGTAGGGCATAACTAGGATGCAAGTGGGGCACAAGTAGGACGCTAGTAGGGTATAACAAGGACACAAGTAGGCTGCAGCTAGGGCACAAGTAGGACGCAACTAGGGCGGAAATAGGGTACAACTAGGGCGCATGTAGGGTGCAGCTCGGGCACAAGTAGGGCGCAACTAGGGCCAACTAGGGCGCAACTAGGATTAAAGTAGGGCTCACGTAAGGTGCAACTAGGGCATATATAGGGCACAACTAGGGTGCAAGTAGGGCGCAAATAGGACGCAAGTAGGGCACAACAAGGGCGCAACTACGGCGCAACTAGGACGTAGTTAGGACGCAAGTAGGGCGCAAATAGGGAGCAACTACAGCGTAACTAGGGCACAACTAGGGCGCAACTAGGGTACAAATAGGGTACAACTAGAGCACAACTAGGGCGCAAGTAGGGTGCAAGTAGGTTGCAAGTAGGGTGCAACTAGGGTGCAACTAGGGTGCAACTAGGGTGCAAGTAGGGTGCAAGTTGGACGTAACTAGGACGTAACTAGGGCGCAAGTCGGACGCAAGTACTGCGCAAGTAGGGTGCAACTAGGGAACAACTAGGGCGCAACTAGGGAGTAGCGAGTGTCCAACTGAGGCGCAACTAGGGCGCAACTAGGGCGTAAGTCAGGTGTAACTAGGACGCAAGTAGGGCCAAGTAGGACGCAGCTAGGGCACAACTAGGGTGCAACTAGGGCGCAACTAGGACGTAGCTAGTGCCCTACTGAGGCACAACTAGGGTACAACTAGGATGCAAGAAGGGCGCAACAAGGAGCAAGTAGGGTGCAACTAGGGCACAACAAGGGCACAACTAAAACGCAAGTCGGTTGCAAGTAGGACACAAGTAAGACGCAACTGCAGCACAACTAGGACGTAAGTAGGGCGCAAGTAGGACACAAGTAGGGGACAAGTAGGGCGCAACTAGGGCGCAACTATGACGTAAGTAGGGCGCAAGTAGAGTGCAAATAGGGTACAATTAGGACGCAAGTAGGGAACAACCAGGACACAACTAGGGTGCAAATAGGGTACAAGTAGGGCGTATTGAGGGCATAACTAGGGTAGAAATAAGACGTAACTAGGATGCAACTAGGGTACAACTAGGGCGTAGCTAGTGCCAAACTGAGGCGTAACTAGGGTACAACATGGGCGTAACTAGGACGCAACTAAGGTGCAAGTAGGGTGCAAGAAGGGGGCAAGTAGGGTGCAACTAGGGTGCAACTAGGGCATAGCTAGTGCCCAACTGAGGTGCAACTTGGGCAAAATTATGACGCAACAAGGCTGCAACTAGGAGAAAAAGGGTGCAAGTAGAGCATAAGTAGGATACAAGTAGGGCGCAAGTAGGACGCAAGTAGAGGGTAACTAGGATGCAACTAGGGCACAACTAGGACGCAAGAAGGGCACAAGCAGGGCGCAACTAGGACGTAACTAGGGTGCAACTAGGGCACAACTAGGGCGCAACTAGGGCGTAACTAGGGCATAGATAGTATCCAATCGAGGTGCAAACAGGGTACAACTAGGGCACAACTAGGGCGCAATTAGGACGCGAGTAAAGTGCAAGTAGGACAGAACTAGGGTGTAGCTTGTGCCCAACTGAGGTGCAACTAGGGCGCAACTAGGGTGCAACTAGGGCACAACTAGGGGGCAAGTAGGACGCAACTAGGGCGCAACAAGGGCGTAGCTAGTTCCCAGCTGAGACGTAACCAGGGCACAACTAGGGTGCAACTAGGGCGCAACTAGGACGTAATTACGTTGCAAGTAGGGTGCAAGTAGGGCGCAACTAGGACGAAACTAACCGCAACTAGGGCGCAAGTAGGACGCAAGTAGGGCGCAACAAGGACGGATGTAGGGCGCAACTCAGGTGCAAGTAGGGTGCAACTAGGGCCAACTTGGGCACAACTAGGGTGCAAGTAGGGCAAAAGTAGGGTGCAACTAGGGCATGACTAGGGCGCAACTAGGGCGTAACTAAGGCGCAAGTAGGGCGCAAGTAGGGCGGAACAAGGGCGCAACTAGGGCGCAAGTAGGACGTAATTAGGACGCAAGTAGGGCGCTGGTGGGGAGCAACTAGGGCGCAACCAGGGCGCAACTAGGGCATACGTAAGGCGCCACTAGGGAGCAACTAGGGCGCAACTAGGGCACCAATAGGACGGAAGTAGGACACAACTAGGACCCAACTAGAGCCCAACTAGGGCGCAAGAAGGGCGCAAGTAGGGCGCACCTAGGATGCAACTAAGGTACAACTAAGGTGCAAGCAGGGCGCAGGCAGGGCGCAAATATGGCACAACTAGGGCGCAACTAGGCTGTAGCTAGTGCCCAACTAAGGCGCAACTAGGAAGCGACTAGGACATAAGTCGGGCATAACTAGGACTTACGTAGGACGCAACTAGGACGCAAGTAGGGTACAAGTAAGGCGCAAGTAGGGCACAAGTAGGATGCAAGAAGGGCACAACTAGAGTACAACTAGGATGCAACTAGGACGCAACTAGGGCATACGTAGGGTGTAACTTGGGCGCAACTAGGGCGCAACGAGGACGCAACTAGGGCACAGCTAGGGAGAAACTAGGTTGTAGCCAGTGTCCAAGTGAGGCGTAACTAGGGCGCAACTAGGGCGTAACTAGGGTGCAACTAGGGCGCAAGTAGGGCGCAACAAGGGCAGAAGAAGGGCACAAGTAGGACGCAAGTAGGGCACAACTAGGTTGTAACTAGGGCGTTACTAGGACGCAAGTAGGGCGTAACTAAGGCATAACTAGGGTGCAAGTATGGACGCAACTAGGACGCAAGTAGGGTACAAGTAGGGCACATCTAGGACGTAACTAAGGCACAACTAGGGCGCAACTAGGACGCAAGTAGGACGCAACTAGGGCACAACTAGGGTGCAACTAAGGTGCAACCAGAGCGTAGCTAGTACCAAACTGAGGCGTATAACTAGGGCGGAAGTAGGGGGCCAGTAGGATGCAGATAGGATGCAAATAGGGCACAACTAGGGTGAAAGTAGGAGGCAACTAGGACGCAACTAAGGCGTAGATAGTGTGCAATTAAGGCGCAACTACGGCACAAGTAGGGCGTAAGTAGGGCACAACTAGGGTACAACTATGGCATAACTAGGGCGGAAGTAGGGCGCATCTAGGATGCAGCTAGGGTGCAACTAGGACATAACTAGGGCACAACGAGGACACAGCTAGGATGTAGCTAGTGCCTAACTGAGGCGCAACTAGGGTGTAAGTAGGGCGCAAGTAGGGCATAACTAGGGCCCAAGTAGGACGCAAATAGGGCACAAGTAGGGCATAACGAGGGCACAAGTAGGGCGCAACTACGATACAAGTAGGACAGAAATAGAATGCAAGTAGGGCGCAAGTAATGCAAAACTAGGACACAAGTAAGGTGCAACTAAGGCGCATATAGGGTGTTACTAGGATGCAAGCAGGATACAACTAGGACGCAACAAGGGCGCAACTAGGGCGCAAGTAGGATGCAAGTAGGGTGCAAGTAGGGCGCACTTAGGGCGCAACTAGGGTGCAAGCAGGGCGCAAGCAGGGCGCAAGGAGGGCGCAAGTAGTGCACAACTAGAGCGTAAATAGGGAGCAACTAGGGGACAAGTAGGACGCAAGTAGGGCGCAACTAAGGCGCAAGTAGGATACAACAAGGGTACAACTAGGGTGCAACTAGGGCACAACTAGGGCGCAACTGTCAAAAAAATAGACTCCAACAGAGATCACCATTTGGAAATTCTGAGTTCTCAATAAAGGTTCAGGTCCCGACCCAAATCACCTTGGTAACGGTCCATCGGTCGTTCCGACATTACAACCGACACCCAAGTCATCCCCTGATGAAGTGACACATGTCACCCGCGTCCGACTAGCAGAAAGAAGCCATGACATTTTCTATTTTGTCCTGTTTGTTATGTTTTGTGTATGCCCCTGGTCCAATCAGCGGAAGATTTAGACTGGGTATGCACTGCGCTTGTAGCGCAAGTCCCCCAGCGACATGCAAGAGAGGGTGAGAGAGACAAGGCATGCACTGCTCACCCTTGTGGAGTAAGTCCCCTTGGTCTACTCTTGGTAGTCTACCTGGTGCATGCTCCTTAGGACAACTTCCTACAGCCTAGTGGGTGAAGGCGCCATCTCACAAGCGAGAGGTCCGGGGTCAAATCCCGCCAGGACCAACTTTTCTTTGTGACTAAAAGGGCCAAGGAAGCTTCCTAGAAGCCTCTAAGGTCCAAGGTGGATCAAGCGCCACTTGGCGGTCACAGAGGGTGCCATGTCATCAAAGCTGATGACATTGTCTAGGGTGGCCTTGGGGGGAGGCCCCCCCCCCTCCAAGGAGCCACTGGGAGCACTGACCAGAGACTATATAAGGCCTGTCATTTGCATGTGATAATATATCATCTCTTACTCTTGAGACTTGGGAGAAAACTAATCCCTTGTTGGCCACCAAGAAAGAGGGTAAAGAACAAGTGCAAGTGCACACTTTGGTGTGTAGCATTGCCAGTTGGGTGAGAGTTTGGAACACTCTCCGGCCACGGTTGGGACAAGCTAAGTGAACCTTTCAGTGTGGAAACACCACTCCGTGGGTGATCTCTACCTTGGTTGAAATACCAAGGGCGGTCGGCGGTTTGCCTGTCGGCGCCGTTTACTCTAGACCGTGGCCAAGTGCGGAGTGACA
>SZWC01002119.1:151996-169452 GCA_023375785.1 Penium margaritaceum | reverse complement strand
CGAGTTGGGTGCGGCCAACGCCATTGCACGCTTCGATGGCAAAGCCTTCAGCACGTGGAAATGGCAGTTTGAGGTGGTGATGCGCGTGCGCGGGTACCTGAACATGCTGAAAGGGACGGAGGTAGCACCGGAGGACGAGACAAGCGCGGAATACGCAGGGTGGCAAGAGCGGAATGACATCGCTCTCGCACTCCTCGTCACGTCCATAAGCCCCTCCCTAATCTCCCACATCGAGGGGTGCACGACGGCAGCTGAGGCTTACACCAAGCTGACGAACGTGTACCAGTCAACTTCCCTCGCCAATCGACTCTTCATCCTGCAGCGCCTCATCGGGCTGCGGGTGGGCGAGGGGGAATCCATCTCGGACTTCCTCCAGCAGTTCGAAGGACTGCTTCAAGAAGCCCGCGCCATGTCCTGGCAGCTCGACCAACAGATGCAGGCCATGATTCTCCTCATGGCCTTACCGCCAAGCTGGAGCCCCATGATCACCACCTTGGGTGGTTGGGAGGAGTCGGAGTTCACGTACCCTCGTGTCTCCGAGTTTGTCCGGAACGAGGCCATGCGGCGCAACAACGGTGTCATCAACAACGCCGCGTACGCAAGTGGCTCGGGAGGCACCTCCTCTCATGGCAACAGCAGAAGCAGTGGCGGCGGGAAGAGCGGCAAAAAGAAGGGCAAGTGCCACAACTGTGGCAAGGCGGGGCATTGGGCGCGGGAGTGTCGTGCACCAAAGAAGGAAGGAGGCGGTGGTGGGAGCAGCAACGTGAGTAAGAAGGTGGACTCGACGTCCACAATCATGATGGCCGAGAGCAAGGCCCCTCCAAAGGGCTCTGCGCTGCTGCGGCCGGGAGTCTTCGGGCTGGACAGTGGCACGGACTACCACACCTCTCGCGAGGCATGTGGCTTTTCGTCCCTCACATCGTCCACGGCCAAGTTCCGGTGCGCCAACGGCGGCATCGAGTACGTGGCTGGTGAGGGAGAGAAGGTCGTGCACACACGGATCAACGGAGCCGACAAGGAGTTGCGGCTGCAAAACGTTGTCTACATACCAACTTTCGCCGCGAACCTCCTCTCCGTCTCGCGGATTACGGATCACGCAATGACGGTGGTATTCACACAGAAGGAAGCCGTCATCCTCAAGAACGAGGACGTGACGATTACCTACACTGCGTCAGACCTTGTCGCCCAGGTGCCACGAACGGATGGGCTCTATGTTCTGCAGACGAAGAGCACAGAAGGGCACGCCGGGGCGGCAGAGGCAGTAGCGGAAGCTGCACCATCGCCGAACGCCAAGACACCATCCATGCCGCCTGCTGTGGCGGCTAAAGACGCTGGAGCGGCAACTGCGAAGCTGTGGCACAGACGCCTTGGGCACGTGGCCGACAGCACCCTGCAGGTCATGCAGGAGCAGAAGCTTGTACGCGGGCTGGAGGGGTGTGAGCTAAAGGGTGGATGCAACACTGGATGTGAGGCTTGCCTGCAAGGGAAGACAAAGCGGAAACGCTTCTCTAAAAACGGTCGCAGAGCAGAGGGCATACTCGACCTTGTCCACAGCGACGTGTGTGGCCCCATGCGCATCACGTCCAACGGCGGCTCCAAGTACCTCCTCACCTTCATCGATGATTACTCTCGGAAGGTGTGGGTGTACTTCCTCAAAACGAAGGGAGAGGTGCTGGAGCGCCTGCAAGAGTTTGTCGTCATGGTGGAGCGACAAACCGGGCGGAAGGTCAAGGCCCTGCGGAGCGACAACGGCGGAGAGTACGAGGGGTGCAAGCCGTGGCTTCGGGTACACGGCATTGTCCACCAACCTACTACCCCCTACACACCGCAGAGCAACGGCGTGGCCGAGCGCATGAACCAGACCATTCTGGCCATGACGCGAACCATGTTGTTTGACTCAAAGCTCCCTCCTCGCTTCAGGGCAGAAGCAGCGCGCACTGCATGCTACCTCATCAACCTCATGCCTGCTGCAGCCCTACGCAGCAAGGGGACAGAAAAGGAGCAAAGTGCAGAACGCATGACGCCGCAAGAGGCATGGTCGGGAAAGAAGCCGGATGCCTCTCACCTAAAGGCATTCGGCTGCATGGCTTGGGCCAAAGTCCAGGACGGGCAAGGAGCGGGGAAGTTGGATGCACGTGCGCGCAAGTGCGTGATGATCGGCTACGAGGCCGCGCACAAGGCGTACAGGCTATGGGACCAGGCAGTAGGGAGAGTCATCACCTCCAGAGATGTGACCTTCCAGGAAGAGTCACACGACAAGGGAGAACTGCTGGACCCAGAGAACTCTCCAAAACAGGGAGAGTGGATCGTGCTGCTGGAGGCGGGTGACACACCCCCGCCTAACTGGCGTGGGATGCCAGTGGCCATAGCCAGCGAGGCTGCCAATTCAGGGAGAGCGTCCGCTCAGGCTGAAGCGGAGTTGACATCCGACACCGCGTCGGAGACATCNTCCTCGGAGGCCAGTGGCTCTTCCCTTCCCGCGACCCCTCCTGGGGAAGCACAGCAGCAGCAGCAGCACGAGCAGCCAGCACCAGCACCACGTCGGCGCAGTGAGCGCCAAGCAAAGCCTGCGAAGCAGTACGACGGAGGGAAGGCCGAGTGGACTGGCCTGAGCTGGTCGTGTCTTGCGCAGGGAGAGCCGGCTACCATCGCCGAGGCTCTCTCGCGGCCGGACGCCGCTAAGTGGAAGGAGGCGATGGAGAGCGAGCTCGCCTCCATCGAGGAGAATGGAACGTGGGTGCTGGTGGACAGACCACGAAACGCACACGTGGTGGGCGTGAAGTGGGTCTTACGCATCAAACGCAAGCAAGACAACAGCATCGACAAGAACAAGGCAAGGATCGTCGCGAAGGGATTCTCGCAGAGAGCAGGGTCTGAGTACAACGAGACCTACTCTCCTGTCGCGTCCTTCTCCTCCATCCGCACCTTGCTGGCTGTGGCCGCGGTACGCAACATGGAAATCCACCAGATGGACGTCAAGACCGCCTTCCTCTATGGAAAGCTTGACAAGGAGATGCTAATGGAGGTACCCGAGGGTGTCAAGGCAAAACCCGGGCAGGTGTGTCGCCTCATCAAGGCGCTCTACGGGCTGCAACAGGCCCCAAGAATCTGGTACAAGGAGATGGACAGCTTCATGGCTGGCCTTGGCTTCTCGCACTGCCACAACGACCCCAGTGTGTATGTGCGTGCGGATGACCAGGGACTGTTGCTGGTAGCGCTGTACGTGGATGACATGATTCTGGCCTCCACCTCCATGAAGGCCCTCGAGGCCCTCAAGGAGAATCTGCATGGGCGGTTTCAGATNATACATCGCAACCGAGCTGCAGGCACCATCGAGCTCAACCAGACGAAGTACATCTCAGAGGTGCTTCGGCGCTATGGCATGGAAGACGCCAAACCCCTCAGCACCCCTCTCCCCACGAAGTGCAATCTCACCTCCGCCCACTCCCCCAGCACGGAAGCCGAGCGCTGCGAAATGCAAGATGTGCCGTACCAGTCTGCGGTGAGTAGCATCATGTATGCCATGGTTGGCACGCGGCCGGACATCTCCTTTGCTGTGGGGCTAGTCAGTCGGTTCGTGGCCAACCCTGGGCCACTCCACTGGCAGGCCGTGAAGCGCATTTTGCGCTATCTCAACAAGACACGGCACATGGGGCTGCAGTACGGCGGCCTTCAAGGAACAGACCCTTTGCACCTCAAGTGCTACACCGACGCAGATTTTGGAGGCAATGTGGATGATAGGAAGTCCACCTCGGGCTTTGTGTGCCTTGTGAACGGTGACGCTGTGTCGTGGGCCAGCCGCAAGCAGGACTGTGTCTCCATCTCAACCGCAGAAGCTGAGTACGTGGCGCTGTCTGAGGTGTGCAAGGAGACACAGTGGCTACGCAGCTTGCTCGCTGAGATGCACGCACCACAGAAGGAGGCCACGGTCGTCCACGTCGACAACTAGAGCGCGATGGACATCGCGTTCAAGGACACCCTCTCCAGGCGGACCAAGCACATCGACATCCTCTATCACTACACGCGCGACCTCGTCGCCAAGGGAGTGCTGGATCTGCAGTACATCACGACCAAACAGATGCTCGCGGACTTCTTGACGAAGCCGCTGGACAGTGACCCGCACATGGCAGGGGCACGGGGCATCGGGATGGTGAGCGCAGCAGACGAGGGCTGAACGGGCGGCCTATTTCACAGGTGGCCGATATCGCTGGGCCCATGGTCACAGCAGGAATCTAGCCGCAGATGGACGCAGGTACAAGGGAGAGTTTGTTATGTTCTGTGTATGCCCCTGGTCCAATCAGCGGAAGATTTAGACTGGGTATGCACTGCGCTTGTAGCGCAAGTCCCCCAGCGACATGCAAGAGAGGCTGAGAGAGACAAGGCATGCACTGCTCACCCTTGTGGAGTAAGTCCCCTTGGTCTACTCTTGGTAGTCTACCTGGTGCATGCTCCTTAGGACAACTTCCTACAGCCTAGTGGGTGAAGGCGCCATCTCACAAGCGAGAGGTCCGGGGTCAAATCCCGCCAGGACCAACTTTTCTTTGTGACTAGCAAGGGCCAAGGAAGCTTCCTAGAAGCCTCTAAGGTCCAAGGTGGATCAAGCGCCACTTGGCGGTCACAGAGGGTGCCATGTCATCAAAGCTGATGACATTGTCTAGGGTGGCCTTGGGGGGAGGCCCCCCCCTCCAAGGAGCCACTGGGAGCACTGACCAGAGACTATATAAGGCTTTTCATTTGCATGTGATAATATATCATCTCTTACTCTTGAGACTTGGGAGAAAACTAATCCCTTGTTGGCCACCAAGAAAGAGGGTAAAGAACAAGTGCAAGTGCACACTTTGGTGTGTAGCATTGCCAGTTGGGTGAGAGTTTGGAACACTCTCCGGCCACGGTTGGGACAAGCTAAGTGAACCTTTCAGTGTGGAAACACCACTCCGTGGGTGATCTCTACCTTGGTTGAAATACCAAGGACGGTCGGCGGTTTGCCTGTCGGCGCCGTTTACTCTAGACCGTGGCCAAGTGCGGAGTGACACTGTTGTGTTGTATAAACGGAGGATGTTCATTCCTTCCGAGCTAACCTCTGACACAGTTCTCTTCATCCTGTTCGCCTTTGGTTCCGCGGCTTCGCCGCCATGTCTTCGCTATGCTCGCCTATCGATCATTCTGTTCTCGCCATCCGCTATCACTTCACGTGTCCCTGCTTCGTCACTCCCAGTCCCTTGCTCAGCTTTCATCAACACGTTACCTTGGCTCCGCCTCAACTATTTCTCTCACTGACTACGTGTCTACCTCACCCATCTATCCGGACATCACTCCTTTTCGAGCTCATGCAACTAACTCCTTGCAGTGTCTTTCGTCTCCTTGCTGCCGTCATCCATCTAACGTTCTTTGGCTTGTCTAATTGCCTCGGCCTGCTTCTGCCATTGCTGTCCCATCTCGCTACATTCTTCTGATATGGTATCAGGGCAACATGCAATATCACCTGGTGTCTTACCCCGAGTCATCGCTTTGCTGCTCCAACTGCCGCCCTCTTTTGTCCTGCATTCCTCTACTGCCGTCGCTGCTTCTCGACCCTCAGCTTCACTAGTAGCTTGCGTCAGTAGTGGTGCATCCACTGTGTCTCAAGCTGGAAGCGACTTCGCGTTATCCTGATGAAGCTCTGAGCCCATCCGTGCTTGTGGCAAATGTTCGGTAGCATTTCGTTTATAAACAACTACAAGGAGCTCTCGAGCTGCCAACTGTCGCCATCTTCCACGAAGCTTCCTTACTCATCATCTCGGCCTCTCGCAGTACAATCATCTTTCTACCTCCCTCCATCCATCTGCCTCATCATCTATCGCCCTCTCCCTCTTCTCTCGCCATCATCTCCTCCCGTTCCCTCAGGGCAGTAGAGTTTTATACGCTGTCAGGACATCGGACACCACCAGTCTTCCTGCTCATAGTTCGAGCTAACTAGGGAACAAGCCATCACTATTCTGACATTTGTGAATAGGTATGCTAATCTCACGCTTCTTCTACTATAGCCGACTCCCTCTCTCTGTCAGGATATCGGACACCACCAGTCTTCCTGCTTGTCGGTCTTTGACCAATGGTGAACAAGTCGTCCCTGTCCTAATAGCGGAGAAAATGATCCCTTCATCCTCCTCTCCTATAGCTCTCTTCCCATTCCCTCTATCCTCCTCTACCACAGCAATCCCATTAGCTCCATCTCCGTACTTTGCATCACCAACGACATCTCCATCAGCCTCCTCTCCATCCTCGCACCGCGCGCTTGCCTCATCGGTCCTCAGTATCCTCTTCATCCTTCATCCTACCTCAACATCAGCTTTCTCATCAGCTTCCGTCCTTAATCACGTCAGCATCCTCCTCGTCGCTTTGTAGTGCATGCGGTTTTGTCCCTGCGTGCACGCCATCAATTTCTATCCTCTGATGCTTTCCGCATTGTTTCTCTCTCGGTACATGGATTCCTCTAGTCACATTCCCTTTCTCGCAACGACCTATGCCCACACCGAAACTTCTGCATCGTACGTGAGTTGCCCCTGTGCCCAGATCCTTTATAAGCCATCATCTGCCGTCGTCTTCATCATCAGTTTCATTTGCATATGCCATCGGCACAAGGACCTGCACGAACTAGCTGCCCATTTTGCAGCCGTCTGTACCCAAGCCATTAGCAGATTTATAACGACACGTCGGCTTTTGCCTTCCCCTTGCCACATTCTACTCCTCTACTCAGCAGCGCACGTGGCTTTCCCCCTGCGCCCACTCCAGTAAACACGTTTGCATCGCTTTCCATCAGCTTCGATCACCTACTCGACACACGGATCTGCCCGGTTAAATCGCCAGTCTCGCAGCAACCTGCATCCATGCTGATTTTTGTGCATACACAAACCTCCTTTGACCTTTCAACTCATCATTCGCAGCCTCTGCTGCCTTTTTGTTAGTATCAACGTGGCCAAGGACTCGCTGTATGCCAACCTGCGCCCAGATCCCAGCATCAGTCATCAACCTTTCCTTTCATCATCCCATCACCCTCAAAAGCCCTGGTCCTTTCTACACCATCTCAGCCTCACTCTTCCTCTCCACTCAGGACACAAAAGACCAGTTGTAGCAGAACCTCCTTTATGAGCAACGTCGTTGCAACGCTCTCCTTCACCTCCTTCACCCTCTCCCCAACAGCACCTTGTCGGGTCATAGCCCAACAATTTCCTTCAATCTACGTGCTTGCTTAAAACGGAGAGAATGTTACAGCATGTGCAGAATCTATCATCTCGGAAGCACAAACATAGACCCTGGACACACATCGGGTGACCGCATGCTCCTTGGCTACTACGAACACCAGCACTCAGCTGGCGGACACTCAACATCATATGAGCAGTCTCTTCACGCTATCTGTAATCTGCTTCACCCACTCCTTGATCCATCCTATCATCACCATCTGTTGGAGCCGCGTACAGGACCCCTGCTCTGGGAACGGATTCTCTAACAAGCATCATGGAGAGACTGGATCACCACGACGTGCTACAATCGGACCTACCTTCTTCGTGCTCCAGCACATCTCCCCATGCTCACCACCCAAGCTGAGGAGAGTGATGGACGACGACTCCTAGCATGAGCACACGAATGGATGGAAAAGGTTCTTTGCTGGCTCTTCCCTGAATTCTTGTATGGGTTTGGCATAACCGAGTGTCTGCTTGGAAATTGTCTCAACCTCAACGTTTTGTCCAGCGCTGAGTGAGATACTCTCTATGCATCAGTTAACCGCAAAGTCCAAACTATGATTAAGGAGATAATACCTATACGCCGACATGCCCTGATAGAGAGCTACCCAAGAGACCTTGGAGCAACATGGAAACATCTTCTTGCCTCTAATAAAGTTACCATTTCCTCTGCCGACAAGAAACGATACTCCCATCGACAGACAGTTGTGTGACCCCTGTGTGATTCAAGGGGTTGTCAGAAATATATTCCGACAAAGGTCACTACTCGAAAAAACCGAGTTCTCAATAAAGGTTCAGGTCCTTACCCGAACCACCTTGGCAACTGTCCGTCGGTCATTTTTACCCTTACAACCGACACCTAAGTCATCTCCTAGTAAAGTGACACATGCCACACGCGTCCGGCTAGTGGAAAGAAGCCGTTGCCTTTTCTTTTTTCTACTGTTGTGCTTTGGATACGGAGGATGTTCATTCCCTACGAGTTAAATCGGAACAGTTATCGTCA
The DNA here is from genome assembly GCA_023375785.1 of Penium margaritaceum. NCBI lineage: Eukaryota > Viridiplantae > Streptophyta > Zygnematophyceae > Desmidiales > Peniaceae > Penium > Penium margaritaceum. The sequence continues at coordinate 161,232 of SZWC01002119.1, read as the reverse complement.
TCCTGTTTCCCTTTGGTTCCGCGGCTTCTCCGCCATGTCTTCGCTTTGCTCACCTATCGCTCATTCTGTTCTCGCCATCCACTCCCAGTTCACGTCTCCCTACTTTGTCACTCCCAATCCCTTGCTCAGCTTTCATCAGCACGTTACCTTCGCTCTGCCTCAACTCTTTCTCTCGCTGACTACCTGTCTACGTCGCCCATGTGTCCGCACATCACTCCTCTTCAAGCTCCTACGACTAACTCCTGGCATCGTCTTGCATCTCCTTGGTGCCGTCATCCATCTAACGTTCTTTGGCTCGTCTCATTGCCTCTGCCTGCTTCTGCCATTGCTTTCCCTTCTCGCTATATTGTTTTGACAGGATCTAGGGCGTAGTTAGTGCCCAAACTGAGGCACAATTAGGACGCTACTAGGGCGCAACTAAGGCGCTATTAGGACGCAAGTATGGCACTACTGGGATGTAACTAGGGCGCAACTAGGGCACAAGTATGGTACAAGTATGTCACAGGTAGGGCGCAAGTAGGACGTAACTAGGGAACAAGTAGGGCGCAAGTAGGGCGTAAGTAGAATGCTAATAAGGCACAACTAGGGCGGAACTAGGGGGTAACTAGGGCGGAAGTAGGACATGATAAGGGCGCAAGTAGGGCGCCAGTAGGACGCAAGTAGGGTGTAACTAGAGCGCAAGTAGGACGCAAGTAGGGCACAAGTAGGGTGTAAGTAGGGCGCAACTAGTGTACAAGTAGGGCACAATTAGGACGTAACTAAGGGATAACTAAGGCGCAAGTAGGGCGCAAGTAGGGTGCAACTAGGGTACAACTAGGGCACAACTAGGACGCAAATAGGGTGTAACTGGGGTGTAACTCGAACGCAACTAGGGTGCAAGTAGGGCGCAAGTAGGGTGCAAGTAGGGCACAAGTAGGGCGCAACTAGGGTGTAACTAGGACGCAATAAGGACGCAACTAGGACATAGCTAATCTCCAATTGAGGTGCAAGGAGGAAGCAACTAGGGAGTAACTAGGGTGCAACTAGGGCGTAACTAGGGTGCAAGTAGGACGCAATTAGGATGCATGTAGGGAATAACTAGGGTACAACTAGGGCGCAACTTGTGCGCAAGTACGGCGCAACTAGGGCGCAACTAGGGTGCAACTAGGGCGTAACTAGGGGGTAAGTAGGGTGCCATTAGGGTGCAACTAGGACGCAATTATTACGCAAGGAGGGTACAAGTAGGGCGCAACTAGGGTGCAACTATGGCGTAACTAGGACGTAAGTAGGACGCAAGTAGAGCATAACTAGGACGCAACTAGGGCACAACTAGGGCACAACTAGGGAATAGCTAGTGCCTAACTGAGGCGCAACTAGGGCACAACAAGGGTGCAAGTAGGACGCAAGTAGGACACAAGTAGGAAGCAACTAGGGTGCAAGTAGGGTGCAAGTAAGGCGTAACCAGGACGCAACTAGGACGCAACTAGGGCGCAACTAGGGCGTAGCCAGTGTCCAACTGAGGCGCAACTAGGGTGCAACTAGGGTGCAACTAGAGTGCAACTAGGGCACAAGTAGGGCGTACGAAGGGTACAACTAGGACGCAACTAGGGCGCAACTATGGTGCAAGTAGGGCGCAAGTAGGGCGCAAGTAGGGCACGACTAGGTCGTCACTAGGGCGTAAGTATGGCGTAAGTATGGCACAAGTAGGGCGTACTTAGGGTGGAGCTAGGGTGCAACTAGGGTGTACCTAGTTTCTAACTGAGGTATTGCTAGGGTGCAACTACGGCGCAAGTAGGGCGTAAGTAGGGTCCAACTAGGGTACAACTAGGGGGCAAGTAGGGTCTAATTGGAGCGCAAGTATGACGCAACTAGGGTGTAACTAGGGCACAACTAGGGCGTAGCTAGTATCGAACTGAGGTGCAACTAGGGCGGCACTTAGGCGCAAGTAGGGCGCAACTAGGACACAAATAGGACGAAAGTAGGGCGGTGTAACTAGTGCGCAGCTAGGGCACAACAAGGGCGCAAGTAGGGTGCAAGAAGGGTACAACAAGGACGCAACTAGGGCGCAACTAAGGCGTAACTAGTGCCTAGCTAATGCAAAAATAGGGTGTAACTAGGGTGTAAGTACGACGTAATTAGGACAAAGAAGGGCGCAAGTAGGGTGCAACTAGGGCACAAGTAGGACGCAAGTAGGGCATAAGAAGGGCACAACTAGGGCACCACAAGGGTGCAACTAAGGCGCAGCTAGTGTTCAACTTAGGTGCAACTAGGGCGCAACTAGGGCACAAGTAGGACGCAACTGGGGCGCAAGTAGGACGCATGTAGGGCGATAGTAGGGCGCAACTAGGATGCAAGTAGGGTATAACTAGGACGCAAGTAGGACACAAGTAGGACGCAAGTAGGCCGCAAGTAGGGCGTAGCTAGGGCACAAGTAAGGCGCAACTAAGGCACATATAGGGCGTAACTAGGATGCAAGTACGACGCAAGTAAGATGCAACTAGGGTGTAACTAGGCTATAACTAGAGTACGAGTAGGACGCCAATAAGGCACAGCTAGAGCGGAACTAGGGGACAACTAGGGCACAAGTAGGACACAATAAGGACGCAAGTAGGGCGCCAGTAGGGTGCAAGTAGGGTGCAACTAGAGCGCAAGTAGGACGCAAGCAGGGCACAAATAGGGTGCAAATAGGGTACAACTAATGCATGGGTAGGGCACAACTGGGTGCAAGTATGGCACAAGTAGTTTGCAAGTAGGGCGCACGTAGGGTGCAACTAGGACATTACCAGGACATAACTAGGGTACATGTAGGGCACAAGTAGGGCACAAGTCGGACACAAGGGCGTAACTAGGGTGCAACTAGGACGCAAGTAGGACGCAACTAGGGTGCACCTAGGGCGCAACTAGGACGTAAGCAGGGCACACGTAGGGTGTAAATAGGGCGCGTCTAAGACACAACTAGGGCACAACAAAGGCGTAGCTTATGCCCAACTGAGATGCAACTATGGCGCAACTATGGCGCAAGAAGGATGTAAATAGGGCGCAAGCAGGACGCAAGTAGGGGATAAGTAGGGTACAAGTAGGGTACAACTAGGGTGCAACTAGGGTGCAACTAGAACGCAACTAGGGCACAACTAGGGCGTAGCTAGTGTCTTACTGAGGTACAACTAGGGCGCAACTAGGGCGCAAGTAGGACGCAACTAGGGCACAAGTAGGGCGCAACTAGGGCGCAACTAGGGTGCAACTAGGACGCAAGTATGGCATAAATAGGGCGCAAGTAGGGTGCAACTAGGACGAAAGTAGGGCGCATGTAGGGCACAACTAGGGTGCAACTAGGACACAACTAGGATGCAACTAGGGCGTAGCTGGTGCCCAATAATGGCGCAACTAGGGCGCAACTAGGGCGCAAGTAGGGTATAAATAGGGTACAAGTAGGGTGCAACTAGGGTACAACTAGAGCGTTACTAGGGCGCAACTAGGGCACAAGTACGGCGCAAGCAAGGCGCAACTCGGATGCAACTAGTATGCAACTAGGACGCAAGTATGGTGCAAGTATGGCGCAAGTGGGATACAACTAGGGTCCAACTAGGGCACAACTAGGGTGCAAGTAGGGCACAAGTGTCAGATTCAAGCGACTTCGCCAAGGTGGCTCTTCATCCTCGGAGGAAGAAGACACGACCTGACCCTTGTATGAGCCACGCCACGCTCCTCCCCTTTTCTCGCTCCTCGGAAATTCCGAGATCCCAATAAACAGTTCAACTCCGGCCGAGAACCACCTCGGTGATAATACCAAGTAGCCGTTAACGGTCACCGACCGACCAACGGCCCCTCAACCGAGTAATCCCCTATAAAGCATTGACTCGCAAGCGCGTCCGGCTAGCGCAAAAGAAGTCGTTGTTGCTGAAGTCTTGTCGTGTTCTATTGCATGTATGGAGGATGTCAATTCCCTCCCAAATTGACCAGAACATTTCTTTCCATCCCGTTCTCCTTTGGTTCCGCGACTTCGCCGCCGTGTTCTCGCTCTGCTCACAGCTTGCCCATCTTGCCCTCGCCAACCACTTGCAGCTCAAAGCTCTTTGCTTCGTCACTCTTGATCCTTCGCTCAACACCTGCCGACCCATCAGTCTTCCCATTCTCGCTCTCACCAGCTCCACTATATCTCGCATCATCAGCGTCTCAGCTCTCCGCAGGCTCTACAACCTCACTCCTCAGGACCGCTCTCACTTCCGTCATTCTACTTATGTACTCGTGCATTTTCCAATATTTCTGCCTGCTTATGCTCTTGCAATCCTGACATAGTGCATTCTTCCGACATGGTATCAAAGCGTCAGGCAACATCACCTCGTGCCCCGTGACCGAGTCATCACTTTGCAACCACCACTACTTCGCTCTTCCATTCAGCGTTCATGTGCCGCCGCCACCGCCATTTCGCGCTCCTGGACTTCGTCTACAGCTGACATCGGCAGCTTCGCCTGGATTGCTCCTCACGCTGGAGTGATGACTCATGCTCCTGATCAAACCGTGCGTCCATCTCGCACCGGTGGTCAACGATCGAAGAGTTGTCAATAATAGGAGCAAGCCATTCTCGAGCTTCCGTCTGCCATCATCTTCCTAGAAGCTTCCTGTTACTCGCCGCCTGCTGCCTCTAGTGGTCTCAGCCTTCACAAGTGCCTCCGCCTTCGCCTGTCCCTTCATCAGCCTCCTCTGACTCATCTACCCCATCCACTTCATCTCTTGCATGTTCATCATCTCGAGCCTCTCATCGTCTCTGCTCGTCGTCAGCAACAGCAGATCGCCATCCGCCATCAGGATGTCGGACACCACTAGTCCTCTTGCATGTCGGTCTCTGGCCAACTTGTGAACAAGCTGTCGTTCTCCTGACATCTACGGACCGGCACCACTACTCACCTCACGACTTACCCCGTTGCAGCTGACTTCCTCTCGCTGTCAGGATATCGAACACCACCAGTTTTCCAGCCCGTCGGTCTCAGGCCCATTGGGGAACAAGCCGTCACTCTTCTGACACCTAAGGAACTGGTTGTCTCGGCTGCACCACCGCCGCTTCCTTCACCGCTCCTTCCTCCAGCTTCCGCCATCAATTCTCCATCACCCTCATCACGACATTGTCATCCTTCTCAGCCTGCTCTCCCTCAGCCCCTGTACTTCCTCCCCATTCATCCTCTCCTCTTAGCCCTTTCTTCCGTGTCAACCTCCTCTAAACTTCATCTGTCCCCTTCGAAACTCCTTCCCTCATCAATGTCATCCTCGTCATCATCCACATTGCTCCACAGCGCACGTGGTTTTGTCCCTGTGCCCACTCATCCATCAGTTGCATCCGCCATCATCTGTTCCTCCATTTCTGCATTGTTATCCGCTCTGCACAAGGAACCACCCGGTCGCATGGCTTGGTGAGCGACGACCTGCGTCCATGCCGAAAGATCAGCAGCGTACGAGGTTTCGCCCTTGCACCCACGCCTTCCTCATCAGCTTTTACCTTCATCATCAGCATCTGTTGCCAGCACAAGGATCTGCACGAGCTAGCTTCTCACTTCGCTGCAGCCTACACCCACGCAAGCAGCAGATTTCTTGCGACGCGTTGGCGATTGCCTTCCTCTTGCCGCATTCTATCTCACTCTATTAGCAGCACACGTGGTCTCGCCCCTGCGCCCACTCCGTCGTCAATTACTCCTTCGCCATCATCCGTCTCCATCATCTGCTCAGCGTAAGGATCCGCCCGGTCGCATCACCTATCTTGCGACGACCTGCATCCACGCTGATACTTCCGCAGCGCACATGGCTTGCCCCTGCGTCCAAATCATCTATCAGTCAGTATTCATCATCACTTTCATCATCGGCCTTATTTGCATCTACTTTCACTGTGTATCAGTCCTTGTGCATCCCTTTTCGTACTCCACTTCTCGACTTAGCAACTCACGGATCTTCCTTTCCACAAGCCTCCTCTTCATCATTATTTATAGAGGGAAGGAGCCTTTTACCAGGTTCTATCCAAAGCAACAACAGCCCATCTTCTTAAACTATGTGGCTTGAGTAGTCGGACCACTCAACTTTGATATCTTCCCAGAAGACTTCCTTGTCACACTGCCAACACTCCACTCCTATGCTCATGGCAGTGGGCTAACAAATGTCTTCCAATGGTCAAGGGACTTCATTGCCATGTACTCTCCCATCTACGTCCAAGGAGAGTCCATCATCGCCGCCCTCCAACCTCCCTCCAAGAGTCAACACCAACAAGCCCGCAGATGGAACAGGGACACAAAAGGACTTAGTGCCTCATTACGAATACGGACTTTCACCCACACATCCATGCGCATCCTGGCAACGTGTACCAGATGTGGGTTGGTCTGCTCCAAGCATGCCTCTGTCCTTTTCCGTCCACAATTACACCACCTCCATTGCTCCCGCGAAGCCCCCTCCTAAAAGGACTTGCGCATCTCAAGACCGCTCAAGCAGTGCTGCACTTGGTAACTCGGTGTCAAGAATGGAGGAACCATACGCAAGCGAGCGCTCTCTCCCTGCCACCTTGATGAAGTCAAGGGGGTGTCGGAAGCAAGCGACTTCGCCAATGTGACTCTTCATCCTCGGAGGAAAAAGACAGGACCTGACCCTGGTACGATCCAGGCCACGCTCCTCCCGTTTTCTCGCTCCTCGGAAATTCCAAGATCTCAATAAAAGATTCAGCTCCGGCCAAGAACCACCTCGGTGATAATTCCAGGTAGCCGTTAACGATCACCGAGCGACCAGCGGCCCCTCAACCGAGTTATCCCCTAATAAGCGGTGACCCCGCAAGCGCGTCCGGCTAGCGCAAAAGAAGCCGTTGTTGATTAAGTCTTGTCATGTTCTGTTTCATATATGGGGGATGTTCATTCCCTCCTAAATTAACCGGAATAGTTCTTCCAATCCTGTTCCCCTTTGGTTCCGCGGCTTCGCCGTCGTGTTCTCGCTCTGCTCGTAGCTCGTCCATCTTGCCTTCGCCAACCACTTGCAGCTCACAGTTCTTCGCTTTGTCACTCTCGATCATTCGCTCAGCACCTGCCGACCCATCGCTCTTCTCATTCTCGCTCTCACCAGCTCCACTCTATCTCGCATCCTTAGTGTCTCAGCTCTGCGCAAGCTCTGCAACTAACTCCTTAGGATAGCTCTCGCTTCCGTCACTCTACTCATGTACTCGTGCATGTTCCACTGCTTCTGTCTGCTTCTGCTCTTACCGTCCTCACTCATTGTATTATTCTGACAACAAGTAGGGCGCAAGTAGTACACAACTAGGACATAAATAGGACAAAACTAGGCTATAACTAGCGCGCAAGTAGGATGCAAGTAGGGCGTAACTAGGGAAAGACTAGGGCGCAACTAGGACACAACTAGGACGCAAGTATGGCGCAAGTAGGGTACAACTAGGGCATAACTAGGCTGCAAGTAGGATGCAAGTAGGGCGTAAGTAGGGCACAACCAGGCCGCGTAAGTATGGCACAAGTAGGGCGCAAGTACGGTGTAACTAGGACGCAACTAGAGGATAACTATGGTGTAAGTAGGGCGCAATTGGGGTGCAAGTAGGGCACAACTAGGACACAACTAGGGTACAACTAGTGCGTAAGTAGGATGCAACTAGGGCGCAACTAGGATGCAAGTAGGGTGCAACTAGGACGCAACTATGGTGTAAGTAGGGTGCAACTAGAACGTAAATAAAGTGCATGTACGATGCAACTAGGACACAACTAGGGTGTCACTAGGGCATTGGTAAGACACAAATAGGACACAACTAGGGTGCAACTAGGGCACAACTAGGGCACAACTAGTAGGGCTGGTAGTTTGATTACGGTTCGATTAAATTGAATTGAAAGTTGACTTTAATTGACCTTTCGATTGTTTTAAATTGTTTGAATTGTGTCAATTCGATCAGAAATTGAATTGCTTCGGAGAGGGGGAGGCCCAAACCGTAATTGAATTGTGAATTGAAGTGCCCAATCAATTTGAATTGTTGGCATCACTTTTCACCCTTGTTTCTGAGTGTCCAATACCTGTTTTGACACACATTCTATGATTGGTCATATTGCTACGGTATCCAAGGGGAGAGGGGGTGGGGAAGGACACAGGTTGCACCACAGGGTGCTGATTAAGTGAGGGAGGACAGTCACTACATAACACATGCATATTCTTGTGACTTTCCAGCCCCTTTTCTTGTGCTATTACCTCTCATACGCCAGAATTTGACCATCGAGGAGGAAAGATTGCATTGCAATCTCACTTTCACAATGTTTTCCATAAGTCGGTTTGGTTTGATTAATTGAACCGAATTGGAAAATTGAATCGAATTGAATTGATTTTTCTGCCCCTGCCATAGATTGAAATTGAACCTTCAATTTAGTTGAGAAAACGCTTTGGTCGGTTTCGATCTTAACCGGCCCACAAATAAGCGGTTTATCGGTTCGAATCGATTTTCTGAACCGGATTGAAAAATTGAACTACCAGCTCTAACAACTAGGACGTAGCTAGTGGCCAAGTGAGGCGTAACTAGGACGCAACTAGGGCACAAGTAAGGCGTAAGTAGGGCATAAGTAGAGCACAACTAGGGGGCAAGTGGGATGCAATTAGGGTGCAACTAGGGCGCAACTAGGACGCAACTAGGGCGAAACTAGGAGTAGCTAGTGTCCAATTGAGGTGCAACTAGGGCGCAACTAGGACGTTACTAGGGTGCTGTTGGAAAGGGAGCCATCCGGCTCAATTTCAGGTCCACAGGAGCAAGTTCCAGGAAAGTACCAGATGCCTGCTCTGATCGCCTATCCGACTTCACCATTGGAAAGATCATGTGGCAAAATATCTACGGTCCAAGTTTGAGGCCGATCCAACAGTCGGATTGGGAGATATGAATTTTCGAAGTTTCGGGGGTCATGGACCGTCGATGTCTGGGTGGGCATGGGTGATGGCTCCATGCCTTAGCTTGAGAAAAGAAAAAGGCAAGAGGTCCAGGGTCAAGACCTGATGGGAGAAATATCCAAAAAGGTCCTTGGTCTTAGGATTGCCTTGTCAGAGTGTGCTGACTAGGATAAAGGTACCTCTCCTTACTTTTTAGGTGAGGTGAGATCCTTGTGTGCTAGCCATGGACACATGGCGATTCTCCATGGGTTTGTGGGTTATGTGACCACTAGGAGTGTGCCATGAGAGCATTCTCTAGCTCTCTAGGTCGTGTGTGAGTGGTCAGCCTGATTGCTAGGCTGATTTCCTCCCTTGTGTGAGATTATGGA
>SZWC01002119.1:116613-150059 GCA_023375785.1 Penium margaritaceum | reverse complement strand
CTGGAGCAGATGACGCCGTACGAGGCGTGGTTCGGCAAGAAGCCGAGCGTGGGTCATCTTCGCGCGTTTGGCAGCTTGGCGCACATGCACGTGCCAAAGGAGAAGCGGCAAAAGTGGGACGCGAAGAGTGCGCAGATGCTGATGATTGGCTACGATGTGGCAAGCAAGGCGTATCGCCTCTACGAGAGGGATACAGGCCACGTCATCATCTCCAGGGATGTCGTCTTCAATGAGAGAAACGTCATCGGCACCAACATTGTGTGTGAAGAGGCAACAGAAACAGCAGCTGACGAGACAGTGGGAGCAAAAATTCTTCCTGACCCAGTTTCTCCCGATCCTTCCTCTACTGTGACAGTGGGAGAATCAATCTACTCTCCCATGTCTGATGCAGCAGATACACCACTTTCATCGGCAGAAGCAGAGGAGGGAGATGTAGCACCACCAGCAGAAGCAGTTATGCCAGCCGCACCGCGTCAGCCGCCTGCTAACGCTCTAGCTCCAGGTCAGAGGTACCCTCTTAGGGTGCGTTACAAGCCTGGTGAGCGCGGCCATTTCTGGATGCTGCAGAAACCAGAACAGATGAACGTTGCAGTTGCAGCAGATTCAGATGAGCCAACGTCATACAAGGAGGCCATGGCTGCACCGGATGCAGCAGATTGGGCGCAAGCCGTACAGCAAGAGATACAGTCGCAGCTGGACAACGGCACGTGGGAGCTGACTGAGCGTCCACCTGGACGTAAAGTGATCAAGTGCAAGTGGGTCTTCAAGAAGAAGCGGGGAGCAGATGGTAACCTGGAAAAGTACAAGGCGAGGCTGGTCGCCAAGGGCTACTCGCAGCAGGAGGGCATCGACTACACAGAAACTTTTGCCCCCGTTGCAAAGTTTGCCTCTGTGCGCACGCTCCTCTCTTATGCAGCAGCTGAGGACTTCGAGGTTCACCACATGGATGTCAAGACGGCATTCTTGAATGGTGACTTGGAGGAGGAGATCTACATGGAGCAGCCGGAGGGGTTCGTCATGGATGGCCAGGAGCACCTGGTCTGCANTGTGACTACAGCGTGTATCGCTGGCAGCATCAGCATGAGATCCTCATCATCATTGTCTATGTGGATGACATGCTCCTCCTTTCCAACAGCATGTCTGCACTGCAGGAGTTCAAGGAGGCCATGCAGGAGCGCTTCCAGATGTCTGATCTCGGGGAGGCGTCATACTTCCTCAGTATCCAGATCACGCGTGACCGCAAATCACGCTCTCTCTCGCTGCAGCAGAGTCGCTACATCAAGGACGTCCTACAGCGGTTCGGCATGGCAGAGGCCAAACCCATCGGTACGCCGCTAGAGACGCGGCAGTACCTCGTGAGCTTCAGTGGAGAACTAGATGCAGCTGAGCGGCAGAAGTACCAGAGCGCCGTCGGCAGTCTCATGTACCTGATGGTGGCAACCAGGCCGGACCTCGCACAGGCTGTGAGCGCTGTGAGCCAGCACATGGCTAATCCCGGACCGGAGCACCAGAAGGCAGTGAAGCGGATCTTCCGCTACCTTGCTGGAACCATCAACATTGGCATCACCTACAACGGCAATGACAACAGCATCATCGGCTACACAAACGCAGATTGGGCTTCAAACCCTGAGGACCGCAAGTCCATCTCTGGACATGTGTTCCTCATGAATGGTGGAGCCATCAGCTGGTGCAGCAAGCGGCAAGTGGTCGTGGCCACCTCGAGTACAGAAGCTGAGTATGTATCTCTCAGCTTTGGAGCCAAGGAAGCAGTTTGGCTCCAACGTCTCATGGCAGAGATAAGTGGGAGTGCAGCAGTTCCAGTTCCTGTGCGCGTCGACAACCAGAGCGCAATCGCACTCGCCAAGAATCGTGAGTGTTGGATCTGGAGGAGAGAGGGAGCCTTTGAGCAGCAAGCATGTGTGATTGGAAGGGCATCACTTGTGCTGAAGAATGGTTCTTGAATCACTCAAAATGATGGAGTACATATAGAGCTAGAGCTTGGGCAAGTCTGCCCTCTCACAAGCCACACCACTTAGCCATGGAGGCTAAGGCTCACATACTAGAATCCATAATCTCACACAAGGGAGGAAATCAGCCTAGCAATGTGCTTGGTGCGTACATGGAGATATGAATTGCTAGGCTGATTTCCTCCCTTGTGTGAGATTATGGATTCTAGTGTGTGAGCCTTAGCCTCCATGGCTAAGTGGTGTGGCTTGTGAGAGGGCTGACTTGCCCAAGCTTTAGCTCTATATGTACTCCATCATTTTGAGTGATTGAACAACCATTCTTCAGCACAAGTGATGCCCTTCCAATCACACATGCTCGCTGCTCCAAGGCTCCCTCTCTCCTCCATTTCCAACAGGTGCAACTAGGGCAGAAGTACGATGCAACTAGGGCGTAACTAGGGTGCAATGAGGGTGCAACTATGGCACAAGTAGGATGCAAGGAGGGCACAACTAGGGTGCAACTAGGGCGTAACTAGGGCACAAGTAGGGCGCACGTAGGGCGCCACTAGGGCGCCACTAGGGCATAACTAGGGCGTAAGATGGGCGCAAGTAGGGAACAACAAGGACGCAACTAGGGCGCAACTAGGGCGCAACTAGGACGTATCTAGTGCCCGATTGAGGTGCTACTAGGATGTAACTAGGGCGCAAGTAGGGCACAAGTAGGGCGCAAGTAGGACGTAACTAGGGCGCAATTACGACACAAGTAGGGCGCAACTAGGGCGCAACTAGGGCGCAACTAGGGCACAACTAGGACGTAGCTAGTGTCCAACTGAGGCACAACTAGGGCGTAACTAAGGCACAAGTAGGGCGCAACTAGGACACAAGTAGGACGTAACTAGGGTATAACTAGGGTGTAACTAGGAAACAACTAGGACACAAGTAGGATGCAAGTAGGACACAACTTGTCGGAAACATGATTCCGACAAGGTCCTTTCCATAGTAAACATCCCTCGGATAATCCGAGCTCTCAATACAGGTTCAAGTCTCGCACCGAACCTCCTCGGTAATGGCTGGTTGGTCACGACTGTTCCACCAGAGTCGAGCCGCCCCTCATAAGTAATCATGTTGCTAGATGTACGGCTAGAGGAAAGAAGCTGCTCCTCCTCAAGCTACTCGCCAACCTCATCATCCTCATCGCCCGTAGAACACCCGTCGCAAGTAGGGCACAAATAGGGCACAACTAGGACACAAGTAGGGCACTAGGGTGCAAGTAGGGCGCAACTAGGGCGCACCTAAAGAGCAACTAGGACACCACTAGGATGTAGCTATTGTCCAACTAGGGCGCAGCTAGGGAGCAGCTAGGGGGCAAGTAGGATGCAAGTATGGCGCAAGTAGGGTGCAACTAGGGCACAACTAGGATGCAACTAGGGCGTAGCTAGTGCGCAAGAAAGGGGCAACTAGGATGTAGCTATTGTCCAACTAGGGCACAATTAGGGCGCAGCTAGGGGGCAAGTAGGGTGCATGTATGGCGCAAGTAGGGTGCAACTAGGGCACAACTAGGCTGCACCTAGGGCGTAGCTAGTGCGCAACAAAGGGGCAACTAGGGCGTCACTAGGACACAACTAGGGCGTAAGTAGGGCAGAACTAGGGCGTAAGTAAGGCGCAAGTAGGACGCAAGTAGGGTCTAACAAGGACGTAACTAGGGTGCAACTAGGACGCAAGTAGGACACATGTAGGGTGCAACTAGGGCACAACTAGGGTGCAAGTAGGGTGCAAGTAGGACGTAAGTAGGGCGCAACTAGGGTACAATAAGGGCGCAACTAGGATACAACTAGGACGTAACTAGGATGCAACTAGAGCACAACTAGGACGCAACTAGGACGCGACTAGGGTGCAAGTAGGACGCAAGTAGGGTACAACTAGGACGCAAGTAGGGCGCAACTAGTGCGCAAGTAGGATGCAAGTAAGGCGAAACTAGGGCGCAACTAGGGCGCAACTAGGACGCAAGTAGGATGTAACTGGGGCGCATCTAGAGCGTAACTAGGGTACGACTAGGGCATAGCTATTGTCCAACTTAGGCGCAACTATGGGAGAACTAGGGGGAAAGTAGGGCGCAAGTAGGGTGCAAGTAGGGTACAACTAGGGTGCAACTAAGGCGTAACTAGGGCATAGCTAGTGCCCAACGGAGGGGCAACTAGGACACAACTAGGACGCAACTAGGGCGCAAATAGGGCGCAACTAGGGCAAAATTGGGGCACAAGCAGGATGCAAGTAGGGTGTAACAAGGGCACAACTAGGGCGCACGTAGGATGCAAGTAGGGCGTAACTAGGGTACAACTAGGGTGCAAGAAGGAAACAAGTAGGACATAAATAGGGCGCAACTATGGCACAATAAGGGCGCAACTAGTGTGGAACTAGGACATAACTAGGGCACAACTAGGTCACAACAAGGGCGCAAGTAGGGCGCAATTCTGGTGTAAGAAGGGCGTAACTAAGATGCAACTAAGGCGCAACGAGGTCGCAACTAGGACGCGACTAGGGTGTTGCTAGTGCCCAATTGAGGCGCAAATAGGGGGCAACTAGGGTACAACTAGGGCGCAAGTAGGGTGCAAGTAGGACGCAACTAGGGCGCAAGTAGGACGCAAGTAGGGCGTATCTTGTGTCCAACTGAGATGCAACTAGGGTACAACTAGGGTGCAACTAGGCTGCAACTAGGGCGCAACTAGGGCAAAAGTAGGTTGCAAGTAGGGCGCAAATAGGACGCAACTAGGGCACAACTTTACCGCAACTAGGACGCAAGTAAGGCAGAAGTAGGACGCAACTAGGACGTATGTAGGGTGCAAAATCGGGCGCAACTAGGACCAATTAGGGTGCAACTAGGGTGCAAGTAGGGCACAAGAAGGGCGCAACTAGGGCATATATAGGGCACAACTAGGGCGCAGGTAGGGCGCAAGTGGGGTGCAAGTAGGACACAACAAGGGCGTAACTAGGGCGCAACTAGGGCGTAATTAGGACGCAAGTAGGGCACAAGTAGGGAGCAACTAGAGCGTAACTAAAGCGCAACTAGGGCGCAAGTAGGGCACAACTAAGACGCAACTAGGGCAAAATTAGGGCACAAGTAGGGTGCAAGTAGGGTACAACTAGGGCACAACTAGGGCGTAACTAGGGTGTAGCTAGTGTCCAACTGAGGTGCAACTAGGGCGCAACTAGGGGGTAAGTCGGGTGTAGCTAGGGTGCAAGTAGGACGCAACTAGGACGGAAATAGGACCAAAGTAGGGCGCAGCTAGGGTGCAACTACGGCACAACTAGGGCGCAACTAGGGCGTAGCTAGTATCCAACTGAGGCACAACAAAGGCACAACTAGGTCGCAAGAAGGGCGCAACTAGGGCGCAAGTAGGGCGCAACTAGGGTGCAACAAGGGTGTAACTAGGGCGCAAGTAGGATACAAGTAGGACACAAGTAGGACGTAACTACTTTGCAACTAGGACGAAAGTAGGGCGCAAGAAGGATGCAAGTCCGGTGCAAGTAGGGCGCAACTAGGGCGCAACTAGGGCGTAAGTAGGGCGCATTCAGGGCGCAAGTAGGGTACAAGTAGGACGCAAGTAGGCCACAACTAGGGTACAACTAGGGTGCAAATAGGACACAAGTAGGGTGCAATGAGTACACAACTAGGGCGCAAATAGGACGCAACTAGGAGTCAACCAGGACGCAACTAGGACGTAGCTAGTTCCAAACTGAGGCGTACCTAGGGTACAACTACGGTGTAACTAGGACGCAACTAAGACGCAAGTAGGGCGCAAGAAGGGGGTAAGTACGGTACAACTAGGGTGCAACTAGGGCGCAACTAGGGCGTAGCTAGTGCCCAACTGAGGCGGAACTTGGGTGCAATAACGACGCAATAAGGGTGTAACCAGGGCACAAGTAGGGCACAAGTAGAGCGTAAGTAGGATGCAGGTAGGACACAAGTAGGGCGCAAGTTTTGCACAACTAGGACGCAACTAGGGCCCAACTAGGACGCAAGTAGGGCGCAAGTAGGGTGCAACTGGGGTGCAACTAGGGCGCAACTAGGGCATAACTAGGGCACAACTAGGGCGCAACTAGGGCGTCGCTAGTATCGAACTGAGGCAAAAATAGGGTGCAACTAGGGCACAACTAGGGCACAACTAGGACGCAAGTAGGACGCAAGTACGACGCAACTAGGGCGTAGCTTGTGTCAAACTGAGGCGCAACTAGGGTGCAACTAGGGTGCAACTAGGGTACAACTAGGGCGCAAGTAGGACGCAACTAGGGCGCAACTAGGGCGTAGCTAGTTCGCACCTGAGGCACAGCCAGGGCACAACTAGGGTGCAACTAGGGCGCAACTAGGGCACAAGTACATTGCAAGAAGGGCACAAGTAGGGCGCAACTAGGGTGCAAGTAAACCATAACTAGGACGCAAGTAGGAAGCAAGTAGGATGCAACAAGGGCGCTAGGAGGGTGCAACTCGGGCGCAAGAAGGGTGCAAATAGGGTCAACTAGGGCACAACTAGGGTGCAAGTTGGGCGCCAGTAGGGCGCAACTAGGGCATAACTATGGCACAACTAGGGCGTAACTAGGGCGCAAGTAGGGCACAAGTAGGGCGCAACAAGGGTGTAACTAGGGTGCAACTAGGGCGTAATTAGGACGCAAATTGGGTACAAGTAGGGAGCAACTAGGGCGCAACTAGGGCGCAGCTAGGGCGTAACTAGGACGCACATAGGGCGCAACTAGGGTGCAACTAGGGCGTAATTATGGCGCAACTAGGGTGCCAGTAAGGCGCAATTAGGATGCAACTAGGGCGCATCTAGGGCCCAACTAGGGCGCAAGTAGGGCGCAAGTAGTGTACAAATAGGGTCCAACTAGGGCGCAACTAAAGTGCAAGTAGGGCGCAAGCAAGGCGCAACTATGGTGCAACTAGGGCACAACTATGGTGTAGCTAGTTCCCAACTGAGGCGCAACTTGGGCGCGACAAGGACGTATGTCGGGCATAACTAGGACGCAAGTAGGGCGCAACAAGGACGCAAGTAGGGCCCATGTAGGGCGCAACTAGGGTACAACTAGGGTGTAGCTAGTGTCCTACTAAGGCGTAACTAGGGCACAACTAGGATGCAAGTAGGATGCAACTAAGGCTCAAGTAGGACGCAACAAGGATGCAACTAGGGCGCAACTAGGACGCAAGTAGGAAGCAAGTAGGACACAAGTAGGGCGCAACTACGGCGCAACTAGGATGTAAGTAGGGCGCAAGTAGGGCGTAAATAGGCCGTAAGTAGGGCGCAACTAGGGCGCAACTAGGGTGCAAGTAGGGCGCAAGTATGGCGCAAGTAGGGTGCAAGTAGGACGCAAGTAGGACGCAAGTAGGGCACAACTAGGGTACAACTAGGGTGCAAGCAGGGCACAAGTAGGGCGTAACTAAGGTGCAACTAGGGCACAAATAGGGCGTAACTAGGATGCAACTAGGGTACAACTAGGACGTAGCTAGTGCCAAACTGAGGCGCAACTAGGGTGCAACTAGGGCGTAACTAGGACGCAAACTAGGGCGCACGTAGGGTGCCAGTAGGGCGCAACTAGGGCACAACTAGGGCGCAACTAGGGTGTAGCTAGTGCCCAGCTGAGGTGCAACTTGGGTGTAGTTATGGTGCAACAAGAGCGTAGCTAGGACACAAGTAGGACGCAAGTAGGGCGTAAGAAGGACGCAAGTATGCCGCAAGTAGGGCGCAAGTAGGGTGCAACTAGGGCGCAACTATGGCATAACTAGGGCGAAAGTAGGGCGAAAGTAGGGCACAAGTAGGGCGCGAGAAAGGCACAACTAGAGTACAACTAGGACACAACTCGGGTGCACGTAGGGCACAACTAAGGCCCAACTAGGACGCAACGAGGACGCAACTAGGGTGCAGCTAGGGCGCAACTAGGTTGTAGCCAGTGCCCAACTGAGGCGTAACTAGGGTGCAACTAGGGCGCAACTAGGGTGCAACTAGGGCGCAACTAGGGTGCAACAAGGACACAAGAAGGGCACAAGTAGGATGCAAGTATGTGCACAACTAGGGTGCAACTAGGGAGTTACTAGGACGCCAGTAGGGCATAACTAGGGTGCAACTAGGGTGCAAGTATGGCGCAAGAAGGGCGGAAGTAGGGTGCAACTGGAATGCAACTAGGACGAAACTTAGGGCGTAAGTAGGGCACAAGTAGGGGCCAAGTAGGGCACAACCAGGGCGTAACTATGATGTAACTAGAGTGCAAGTAGGACCCAAGCTGTGTTGACCTCGGCCCCTCGAACATCGGTACATTGATGTCCATCTTGACACATCGATGTAGTCATGATTGACCACATCGATGTGGGTGGGGGGGTAGATTGGCCAATAGGCAGCCAACACAGTGTGGAAATCCTGGTTTGCATACATATTCAACATACAAAAAGTCACTTTGAAATATTCAACCACATGACATTAAGTATGACCATGTTAGCTTTCATTCGACAACCTTTTTGGTTCATTCTATTCATTATGGGTAGATGAAGAAACTGAATAGAACAATGAGGGTATGTGTTTTAAGTGGACAACATTGACGGGTTATATTTGTCAATTTGTCGATTTACCACATTCGCGCTCAACGTTTTCTTAGTGCTTCACGGAGCGAGCATCTGATTTGGTTGCCAAATTGACGGTATGCAATCGATCTACAATCCCTCGATGTCCGATCTGTCAACCCATACAAACCCCTCACTACCAGTTTGCTTACTACGTAAACCCTATCGATAGGTGTCCAAGATTATCTCCTCGTTCAAGATGGAGCATGCCTTTTGTCGCCAAACTGCATCGACGAGGATCGGAGTGAGCACTACCGCACAATCCAGTCCACTACGTGCAACTCCCTATGCACAAGCCTCATTCGTCCAAGGGTTACGAGTCAAGCCATGTGGCATGAATCACACTTTGGTTCATGCCACATGGCGTGACGATGAACCTTCGGTACTATGCGTGCATACGAAGTAGGTCCGAGGCTCCAGTAGCCGAGCACGAAAAATCTCTTGCGTAAGAATTTCCCGCCGTCGCCCTTGGACAAGGGCGAAATTTGGCACCAGTAGGTCCCGGCTCTACCTACGAATCTACACCACGTCGATGTTACATCGATGTAGATCGCGGTACTGATGTGGTTGTAGAGGCCTACAACGAACATCGAAGTCAACATGGGACCCAAGTAGGACGGAACAAGGACACAGCTAGAGCGCAACTAGGGCACAAGTAGGGCACAACTAGGGCGCACCTAGGACGCAACTAGGGCATGACTAGGGCGTGGCTAGTGTCCAACTGAGGTACACCTAGGACTCAACTAGAGGGCTCAAGTTGGGCGCAAGTGGGACGCAAGTAGGGTGCAACTAGGGCGCAACTAGAACATAGCTAGTCTCATTTGAGGGGCAACTAGGGCTCAACTAGGGTGCAACATGGGCGTAAGTAGGGCGCAACTAGGACACAAGTAGGGTGCAAATGGGTACAAGTAGGGTGCAACTAGGGCGCAAGTAGGGTGCAACTATGGCGCAAGTAGGGTGCAACTAGGGCACAAATAGGGCACAAATAGGACGCAAGTAGGACACAACTTCGGCGTAACTAGGGTGTAGCTAGTGTCCAACTGAGGCACAAATGGGGCGCATGTAGGTGCAACTATGGCGCAAGTAGGGCAGAAGTTAGATGCAAGTAGGACGCAACTTGGGCGTAACAAGGGCACAACTAGAGCGTAGCTTGTGCCCAACTGAGGCGCAACTAGGGCACAACTAGGGCACAACAAGGGCGAAACTAGGGCACAAGTAGTGCGCAAGTAGGGTGTAACTAGGACGCATCTAGGACGTAGACAAGGCCGAACAGAGGCGCAACTAGGGCGCAACTAGGGCGCAACTAGGGCACAACTAGGGCGCAACTAGGGCGCAAGTAGGTCGCAAATAGGGCGCAAGTAGGATGCAACTAGGGCGCAACAAGGACGGAACCAGGACGCAAGTAGGGTACAAGTAGGGCACAACTAGGGCGCAAGTAGGACACAACTCGGGCGCAAGTATGATGCAACTAGGACCAACTAAGGTGCAACTAGGGTGCAAGTAGGACGCAAGTAGGGCGCAACTAGGGCACAACTGGGGCGCAAGCTGGGCGCAAGTAGGACACAAATAGGGCGCAACAAGGGCGCAATTAAGGCGCAACTAGGGTGCAATTAGGATGCAAGTAGGGTCCAAGTAGGGAGCAACTAGGGCGCAAATACGGTGCAACTAGGGCACAATTAGGGCGCAAGTAGGGCACAACTAGGGCGTAACTAAGGTGTAACTAGGGCGCAAGTAGGGTACAAGGAGGATGCAACGAGGATGCAACTAGAGTGTAAATAGGGCGCAAGTAGGCTGCAAGTAGGGCGCAACTAGGGTGCAAGTAGGGTGCAAGTAGGGCTCAACTAGGGCGCAACTACGGTGCAACTAGTACGCAACTAGGGCGCAACTAGGGTACAACTAGGGCACAACTAGGGCGCAAGTAGGTCTCAAGTAGGGCGCAAGTAGGATGTAACTGTTGGAAATGGAGGAGAGAGGGAGCCTTGGAGCAGCGAGCATGTGTGATTGGAAGGGCATCACTTGTGCTGAAGAATGGTTGTTCAATCACTCAAAATGACGGAGTACATATAGAGCTAGAGCTTGGGCAAGTCAGCCCTCTCACAAGCTACACCACTTAGCCATGGAGGCTAAGGCTCACACACTAGAATCCATAATCTCACACGAGGGAGGAAATCAGCCTAGCAATCAGGCTGACCACTCACACACGACCTAGAGAGCTAGAGAATGCTCTCATGGCACACTCCTAGTGGTCACATAANGTAAGGAGAGGTACCTTTATCCTAGTCAGCACACTCTGACAAGGCAATCCTAAGACCAAGGACCTTTTTGGATATTTCTCCCATCAGGTCTTGACCCTGGACCTCTTGCCTTTTTCTTTTCTCAGGCTAAGGCATGGAGCCATCACCCATGCCCACCCAGACATCGACGGTCCATGACCCCCGAAACTTCGAAAATTCATATCTCCCAATCCGACCGTTGGATCGGCCTCAAACTTGGACCGTAGACATTTTGCCACATGATCTTTCCAATGGTGAAGTCGGATTGGCAATCGGAGCAGGCATCTGGTACTTTCCTGGAATTTGCTCCTGTGGACCTGAAATTGAGCCGGATGGCTCCCTTTCCAACAGTAACTAGGACGCAACTAGGACGCAACCGGGGCGCAAGTAGGGCGCAAGTAGGGCACAACTAGGGCGCAAGTAGGATGCAACTAGGACGCAACTAGGACGCGACCGGGGCGCAAGTAGGACGCAAGTAGGGTACAACTAGGGTGCAAGTAGGGCGCAACTCGGGTGCAGGTAGGATGCAACTAGGGCCAACTAAGACACACCTAGGGTACAAGTAGGGCGCAAGTAGGGCGGAACTAGGGCACAACTAGGACGCAACTAGGGCGTAGGTTGGGTGCAAGTAGGGCACAAGTAGGGTACACCAAGGGCCCAACAAGGGCGCAACAATGGCATAACTAAGACGCAATTAGGATGCAGGTAGGGCGTAAGTAGGAAGCAACCAGGGCACAAATAGGGTGCAACTAGGACGCAACTAGGGCGCAAGAAGGGCGCAAGTATGGCACAACTAGGGC
This sequence comes from Penium margaritaceum, assembly GCA_023375785.1. Taxonomy (NCBI): domain Eukaryota; kingdom Viridiplantae; phylum Streptophyta; class Zygnematophyceae; order Desmidiales; family Peniaceae; genus Penium; species Penium margaritaceum. The sequence goes on along the minus strand of SZWC01002119.1, from coordinate 138,439 downwards.
GCAATGAGGGCGCAACTAGGACGCAAGTAGGACGCAAGTAGGACGTAACGAGGATGCAACTAAAGCGCAACTAGGACGCAAGTAGGACGCAACTAGGGTACAAATAGGGTGCGAGAAGGGCTCAACTAGGGTGCAAGTAGGACGCAACTAGGGTATACCTAGTGCCCAACTAAGGCTCAGCTAGGGCGCAACTAGGGCGTAATTCGGGTGCAACTAGGGCGTCGCTAGTGCCTAACTGGACGCAACTTTGGCACGATTAGGGCGGAAAAAGGTCGCAACTAGACGCAACTAGGGCGCAACTAGGACGTAGGTAGGGTGTAACTAGGGCGTAACTAGGGCGCAAATAGGGCACAACTAGGATGCAAGTAGGGTGCAAGTAGGGCGCAAGTAGGGCGCAACTAGGGCGCAACTAGGGTGCAAGTAGGGCTAACTAGGACACAAGTAGGGTACAAGTATGGCACAAGTAGGTAGCATGTAGGGTATAACTAGGGTGTAACTAGGGTGCAACTAGGGCGCAAGTAGGGCGCAAGTAGGACGCAATAGGGCGCAACTAGGGGACAAGTAGGGCGCAAGTAGGATGCAAGTAGGGTGCAACTAGGGTACAAATAGGACACGGCTAGGATACAAATAGGACGCAAGTTGGATGCAAGTAGGACGCAACTAGGGTGCAACTAAGGCGCGACTAGACAACAACTAGGGCATAACTAGGGTGCAACTAAGGCATAGCTAGCATCCAATTGAGGCGTAAATAGGGTGCAACATTGGTGTAACTAGGGTGGAACTAGGGCGCAAGTAGGACGCAAGTAGGGTGCAAGTAAGACACAACTAGGGCACAACAAGGGCGCAACGAGGGCATAGCTTGTGCCTAACTGAGGCGCAACTAGGGTGTAACTAGTTTACAACTAGGGCCCAACTAGGGCACACCTAGGGCGCAAGTAGGACACAAGTAGGGCCCAAGTAGGGCACAACTAGGGCGCAACTAGGGCCTAGATAGTGCCCAACGGAGGCGCAACTAGGACGCAACGAGGGCCCAACAAGGGTGCAACTAGGATGCAACTAGGGTGCAAGTAGATCGCAAGTAGAGCGCACGTATGACGCAACAAGGACGTAACTATGGCGCAACTAGTACGCTAGTAGGGCGCAAGTGGGAAGCAAGTAGGGCGCAAGTAGGGTGCAACTAGGGCGCAAATAGGGTGTAACTATGGCCAACTAGGGCACAACTAGCTTGCAAGTAGGACGCAAGTAGGACGTAACTAGGGCGTAACTAGGGTACAACTAGGGCGCAAGTAGGGTGCAAGTAGGGCGCAAGTATGGCACAACAAGGGTATAACTAGGACGTAACTAGGGCGCAAGTAGGGCGCAAGTGAGATGCAAGTAGGGAGCAACTAGGGCCCAACTAGGACGCAAGTAGGGCGTAAGTAGGGTGCAAGTAGGACGCAACTAGGACCCAACTAGGGCGCAACAAGGACACAAGTAGGATGCAAGTAGGATGCAACTACAGCATAAGAAGGGCGCAACTAGGGTGCAAGTACGGCATAAGTATGACACAACTAGAACTTAATTATGGCGTAAATAGGATGCAAGTAAGGCACAAGTACGGCGCAACTAGGACGCACCTAGGGCGTAACTAGGACGCAGCTAGGTTATAGCTAGTACGCAACTGAGGCGTAACTAGGGCAAATCTAGGGAGCAAGTCGGGCACAACTAGGGCGCAAATATGGCGCAACTAGGGCGCAAATAGGGCGTAAGTAGGGTGTTGCAAGGACACATCTAGGGCGTAACTAGGGCGCAACTAGGGCATAGCTAGCGCCTAACTGAGGCATAACTAGGGCACAACTAGGGCGTAAGTAGGACACAACTAGGATGCAAGTAGGAGGCAAGTAGGGTGCAAGTAGGGTGCAACTACGGCGTAACTAGGATATAACAAGGACGCAAGTAGGATGCAAGTAGGTCAAAAGTAGGGTGCAATGTACATGCAAGTAGAGCATTAGGGGGCAAGTAGGGCGCAAGTAGGATACAAGTAGGGCGTAACTAGGGTGCAACTAAGGTTCAATTATGGCGTAAGTAGAGCACAAGTAGGGTGCAACTAGGGCGTAACTAGGGCACAACTAGGGTGCAACTAGGGCGCAACTAGGCCGTAGCTAGTATCCAACTGAAGCGAAACTAGGGCGCAACTAGGGCGCAACTAGGACGCAACGAGGGCGCAAGTAGGGCGTAAGCAGGGTATAAGTAGGGTGTAACTAGGGCGCAAATAGGGTGCAACTAGGACGTAGCTAGTGTCTAAATGAGGCGTAACTTGGGCATAATTAGGACACAAGTAGGGCGCAACTAGGGTGCAACAAGGGTACAACTAGGGTGCAAGTAGGACGCAAGTAGGGCGCAAGTAGGACACAAGTGGGGTGCAACTAGGGCGCAACTATGGCACATCTAGGACGCAACTAGGGTGCAAGTAGGGTGCAAGTAGGGTGCAACTTGGGTACAAATAGGCCGCAACTGGGGCGTAAGAAGGATGCAAGTAGGGCGCAAGAAGGGCGCAACTAGGGTGCAACTTGGGCGCAACTAGGGCACAAGTAGGGTGCAAGCTGGGCGCAACTAGGGTGTAACTAGGACGCAACTAGGGCATAACTAGGATGCAAGTAAGGCGCAACTAGGGCGTAGCTAGTGTCCAACTAATAGGCAACTAGGGCGCAACTAGGAAGCAAATAAGGCACAAATAGGGCACAAGAAGGGCACAAGTAGGGTGCAAGTAGGATACAGCAAGGGCGCAACTAGGTTGTAGCCTATGCCCAACTGAGGAGCAACTTGGAGGCAACTAGGGTGCAACTTGGGTACAACTAGGCCGCAACACTTACAGTTACAATACTGGTAGTTGCTACATGTGGCAGTTGCAGCAATGGCTGTTACAACACCAACAGTTGCAACACTAGCAGTTACAAGACTGGCAGTTGAAACACTGGCAATTACAACATTGGTCGTTACAACACTGGCAATTGCAACACTAGCAATTGCAACACTAGCAGTTGCAACACTTGCAGTTGTAACACTAGAAGTTGTAACATTAGCAGTTGCAACACTTGTAGTTGCAACACTGGCAGTTGCAACGATGAAAGTTGCAATACTGGCAGTTGCAACACTGGCAGTTGCAACACTTGCAAACAATACTGGCTATTGCAACACTTGCAGTTGCAACACTTAGAGTTGCAACAGTGGCAGTTGCAACACTGGTAGTTGCAACACTGGCAGTTACAACAGTGGCAGTTGAAACACTTACAGTAGTAACACGTGCAGTTGCAACACTTGCAGCTGTAATACAAGCAGCTGCAACACTGGCAGTTGCAAAACTGCCATGTACAACATAGGCATTTACAACATAGGCAGTTGCAATACTGGTAATTTGCAACACTTGCAGTTGCAATACATGCAGTTGCAACACTTGCAGCTGCAACACTTATAGTTGCAATACTGGTAGTGACAACACTCGCAGTTGCAACACTGGCAGTTGTAACACTTGTAGTTGCAACGCTTGTAGTTGTAATACTTGTAGTTGCAACATTCGTATTTGTAACACAGGCAGTTGCAACACTGGCAGTTGCAACACCAGCAGTTGCAACACTGGCAGTTTCAACATTGGCTATTGCAAGACTCACAGATACAACACTAGCAGCTGAAACACTCACAGTTGCAACACTGGCAATTGCAACGCTGGCAGTTGCAACACTTGCAGTTGCAACACTGGTAGTCGCAATTCTTGCACTTTTACTACAGGCAGTTGCAACACTGGCAACTGTAACAGTAGTAGTTACAACGCTTGCAGTTGCAACACTTGCATTTGCAATACTGGCAGTTGCAACACTAGCAGTTGCAACACAGGCAGTTGCAACACTTGAAGTTACAATGCTAGTAGTTTCAACACTAGCACTTGCAACACTTGTAGTTGTAACACTTGCAGTTGCAACACTTGTAGTTGCAACACTAGCAGGTGCGATACCAGTTGTTGATACACCAGCTCTTGCAACATTGGCTGTTGAAGTGCTGTCAGTTGCAACACTGGCGGTTGTAATACTAGCCATTGTAACATTGGCAGTTGCAACACTGGCAGTTGCAACACTAGCAAGTGCAACATTGGCAGATGCAACACGTGCAGTTGGAAGACTTGCAGTTGCAAGATGGGCAGTTACACAACTGGCATTTATAACACTGGAAGTTACAACACGGGGAGTTGCAACACTTGTAGTTGCAACACTGGCAGTTACAACACTTGCAGTTGTAATAGTGGCTGTTGCAACACTTGTAATTGCAACACTGGCAGTTGCAACACTAGCAGTTGCAACACCGGTTGTTGCAATACTAGCACTTGCAACACCGGCAGTTGCAACACTTGCAGTTGTAATACCGGCAGTTGTAACACTGGCTGTTCCAATATTGGCAGTTGCAAATTTTGCAGTTTCAACACTGGTAGTTACAACACTAGTAATAAGAACACTGCCAGTTCCAACACTTGCACTTGCAACACTGGTAGTTGGAACACAGGTAATTGCAACACTAGCAGTTGCAATACTTGCAGTAGCAATATTTATAATTACAGCACTGGTATTTGCAACACTTGTAATTGCGACACTTGCAGTTGCAACACTGGCAGTTGCAACACTGGCAGTTACAACATTGGCTGTTGTAATACTGGCAATAGCAACACTTGCAGTTGCAACACTGGTAGTTTCAACACTAGCAGTTGCAACACTCGCAATTACAAGACTGGCATTTGCACCACTGGCAGTTGCAGCACTCGCATTTGCAACACTAGCAGTTGTAACATTTGCACTTGCAGCACTGGTAGTGGCAATTATGTCAGTTGCAACACAGGCAGGTGCAACACTGGTAGTTGCAAACTGGCAGTTTCAACACTCGCAGTTACAACATTGGCAGTTGCAACGCTGGTAGTTACAACACTAGTAGTTGCAACACTAGTAGTCACAACACTTGCAGTTGCAATGCTGGTAGTTGCAACAATGAAAGTTGCAACACTGGCAGTTGCAACATTGTGAGTTGTAATACTTGCATTTGCAACACTGGTAGTTGCAACACTTACAGTTGCAACACTTGAAGTTGTAACACTTGCAGTTGTAACACTGGCAGATGCAACACTGGCAGTTCCAATAGTGGTAGTTGTAACACTGGCAATTGCTTTACTAGTAGTACAACACTAGCAATTCCAACACATATACTTGCAACACTGGCACTTGAAACTCTTGTAGTTGCAACACTAGAAATTGCAATAGTGGCAGTTGCAACACTGGCAGTTGCAACATTTGCAGCAGCAGTACTGGTAGTTGCAACACTGGTTGAAGCACTTACAGTAGCAACACTTGCAATTGCAACACTGGCAGTTGCAACACTTGGAGTTGCAGCACAAGCAGTTGCAACATCGGCATTTGCAAAACTGGCAGGTGTAACACTGGTATTTGCAACAATGGCAGTTTCAACATTGGCAGTTGTAACACTTGCAGTTACAACCCTGGTAGTTGAAACACTGGTAGTTGCAATACTCGCAGTTGCAACACGGGCATTTACAACACTTGCAATTGCACTATGGGCAGTTGTAACACTGGCAACTGCAACACTGGCAATTGCAGGATAGTGCATGTATAGGGTGACGCATGTACAGGGTGGTACATGTGCAGGGTGGTGCAAGGTGGTACACAATGATGCAGGATGGTGTAGGATGGTGTATGATGGTGCAGGATGGTTCAGCGTGGTACAGGATGGTACAAGATGATGTAGGGTGGTGCAAGATGGTACAAGTGTATGATGGTATAGGATGGTATTGGGTGGTGCAGAGGGATACAAGATGGTGCAGGATGGTGTTGGATGGTGTAGGTGCATAGTGGTGCAGGTGTAGGATGGTGCAAGATCATACACAGTGGTGCAGGATGGTGTAGGGTGGTACAGGGTGGTACATGAGGGTGCAAGATGGTGCAAGGTGGTGCATGGTGGTACAGGGTAGAGCAGGATGCTGTAGGATTGTGCACAATATTGTACGGTGGTGTAGGGTGGTATACGATGGTACTGATACATGGTGGTATAGGATGGTGTAGGGTGGTCTAGGATGGTACACGTGTAGGATGGTATAGGTGCAGGATGATGTAAGGTGGTCGAGGGTGGTGTATGTGTAGGATGATACAATGTAGTACACGATGGTACTGGGTGGTACATGGTGCTATATGATGTTGCAAGATTATATAATAGATAGGTCTGGCTGGTGAAGTGTGATGCAGGTTAGTGCAGGGTAGTACAGGATGGTGTAGGATGATGCAGGATGATGTAAGGTCGTACAGACATGGAGTAGGGTGGTGGGGAATGGTGTAGGATGGTATAGGGTAGTGGAGAGTGGTGCAGGATGGTGCCGGATGGTGCAGGATGGTACAGGATGGTACTGGGTGGTGCAAGTGCAAGATGGAACAGGGTAGTATAAGATGGTGTAGGATGGTATAGGGTAGTGCAGGGTGGTACAAGATGGTGCAGGATGGTGCAGGATGGTGTAGGATGGTGCAGGATGGTATTGGATGGTGCCTAGTGGTGCAGGAAGGTACATGATGGTACAGGGTGGTACAATGTGATCCAAGCTAGTGCACAGTGAGGCAGGATGTTGTAGGATGATACAGGATGGTGCAAGATGATGTAGGATGGTAAAGGGTGATGCTCGATCGTACAAGGTGGTGTAAGGTGGTACATGTACATGGTGGTATAGGGTGGTACAGGGTGGTGTAATGTGGTGCTGAGTGGTGTAGTGTAGTACAGGATGGTATATGATGGTGCACGGGTATGGTTGTGCATGTACGGGATGGTGTACGGTTGTATACAGTGGTGCATGATTATATAGTGTCAGACATTATCACAAAGATCGCTTCAAGCGGTACAGCCACTGAGAAAATAAAGAGTGACTACGCAAGCTCGTCTGCGGAGTCACACTACCAAAATCTGAACAGTCTCACGACCGAGAATCGTTCGAACCTCGCCATAACTGAACCAGCGGATTCCTGCAACAACAGTCAAGGCGAATGCACCTGTAGAGATCACTCCTGCGCACGACTCTCCTCTATGCGTACGGCTAGCAAAGCCGAATCATGGTCTCGGGCGCTCCTTCTTGCCCGAGTCGCCACTTCACTCTTGTGCCCGTTCGATGAAGCGCGCTAGATTATGATGCTACGTATTTGTATTGTTTGTATTCCTTTGAGTAATCAATCCATTTGATTCCTCTTCAGGCTCATCCTCTGGGCCGCCTCCAGTCCTATTTCCTTCATTCACCTCTCAGCGCCCGTGCTCTCGCACTAGACCCAGTCCTTCCCTGCAAACTTTATCAATACATCAACAACGCTTGCACCTTCAAGGAAGCTTCCATCCTTCCCACTAAGTGCTGCATCCACTCTCTCCATAACAAGATCTCAGTGCTCGCACCTTCGGTACTGCGCCCACGCTTCTTTCCATCGCACTATGACATCGTTTGCCTCCACCTTCACCTCTCATTGCCGTTACCACTTTGCCTCTGCTCGTGCTTCTGTCCACCATTGAAACGTTCGTCCTTGTGACCGCGTCTACTCTACGGAAAACACTAGCAATCTTGTGACATTGTATTCGAGCTCAAGTGACACACCTCGTGCTTTTGTGCTCGCCATTATCGGCCGCACCCACCTTTCGCCTTCATCACACTCCTCCGCCTCGAAGAATTGTGGTCACCAGAAGAATTGCGGTGGCAACGCGTCTTCCACCCAAGGTATTGTGATAGCACCATTCCACTTCCTCTTGGTGATTTCGCGCACGCAGTTCTGCCCCTGCGCCCACTCATCCGCATCAGCAGCAGCTTCTGCCTCTCCATCATCTCCGCCGGCTGCGCACGTGGCTCTATCCCTGCGCCCATTTATCTTCCTCCGCACTATCCCATACCACCATCTCAAGTCGTCTGGCTTTGCATGCTCAATTCGTTGCCTCATCATCATCGACTCCATCATGGCTTCCACCCTCACTCTATCTGGTCTCCCCAAGCTTAGTGTAAAGCCGGATGGAACCAGTAATTACACCCTATGGAGCTACTCAGTGTCACTTTTCTTCAAGACACAGAAGGTTGAGGGAGTCACCCTCACTCATCTGATCACCAGTACTGACACTTGGATAGAACCGCCTGATGCCACTACCTCCTCCTCAACTGCCACCGCAGCAGTTTCCTCCGGGGCAGACCCCTCTGGTGGTTCTGTGTCTAATCCCGCTCCTTCGAATGCCCCTTCCTCCTCTGTTCCTACTGCACCTGCATCCACCATGAGCCACGCCTCGTGGGAAGTCGCTTACAGTACCGCCCTCATGACTATCACGACCACCTCCTCTCCTGAGTTGCATGAAGACATCCGCAGCTCCAAGACTCACGAAGTGTGGAAAGCCCTTGAAGATCGCTTCAGCAACAACACCTCTACCGCCTACGGGATCAAGATCATGTATCTCTTCTCTGTGTCCTTCACCGCCCACACCAACATGGGCGGTTACATTGCAGCCGTCACCACCATCGCTCGCGACCTTAAGGAAGTGAAAATTGACCTTCCGCTTGCTGTCATCTGTACCGGCATCATCTCCGGCCCCCCTGGTCAGTATGATATCATCCGTCAAATCTTGCCTCAACTGCGTGTTGATCAACTGACCATCGCCATCATCAGCCCCAAGCTCATGGTAGCAGAACAGGACTATGTTGCAAAGCAAGCACACAAGACCAACATCGCCATCAACTCGTTCGAGACCATGGCCGCCACTACTGACAACCACATGTTCAACCGCTTCCCCGCCTGCTCCTACACCATCCGCCATGGTCCTCTCAAAGGGACCAAGTGTGGTCGTCGTAACCACCTCCCGCACATCTGCGATCATCACGCTACCGACGAGTGGCTGGACCAGAACCCCGGCAAGTCTTATGGCGGGCAACCCAACAAGGCAAAAGAGCGCCGCCAGCGCCATTACAACCGGATGGGAATCTTAAGCTGGCGTTCAACCCTAGCCAACAACGTGGAAGCTCCATCTTCTCCTGCCATCCCTGATGCTGTGAATCCTCCTCCTAACAATGTTGGTATGCTAGGAGTAGTCCAGCCTGTGACTAAGATTGGATCTGAGGAGTATGGTCTTGAGATGTACACCGCGTCCCCCTCTCCTCCTCTCTCCTTTCTCTCCTCTCTCTGTAGCTTGGACTCTCTGCACATCGCACTCATTCAACCTCCATCTGCATACTCCACTGCCCGTCACAGTCACTTCCCCTCCATTCATGACCAATACTCACAACACTACATTGTTCTCTCCCTTCGCACATTGGCTGAAGTTGTTCCTATACTCAGGAACTGGCTGCGGGAACAGACCAAGCAGTTTGATCGACCACCTCACCTCATTCTCTCCACCACTACTCATATACCCCTTCATATCTTTCTCACAGACTAGTGCATGACTCACGAAACACTACTAAGCGTAGCCCCCGCCCACGGCAACCTTCTCGTTAACCGTTTACCGAAGGAAGCAGATTGCTTCATGAAAACGCATCACATGACATCGCAGATCTGGACTGCCTGCCTGCGCAGAGTTGTCACCGCTCACAACTTGGCAGACCCAAGTACGGCCTGAGTCCAATAACTATATGGGTGTGTGATCGAAACTGGTCTACTTCTTACTACAAACCTACACTACCTCACTTCAACCCGACTGAAATTCCCTCCGCACTTCTGACAGCCTGCACCTTCCCGTCTACTGACATCCCCTCCACCACTGCACTCATTGAATCCACTCAAAAACCACTACATCGTCCAAGGTTTCTCTCCTCCCTCTACAACCTGGTGTTGAGCCGTCCACCGCCTCCAAAACCTCCGAAGCTCCCTCTGTACTGTGCTCATACAAAATCAGGACTCGCAGGCGTACCATTCAAGGCTTGCACCCCTCTCCTGATCTAAGGGGGTGTCGGACATTATCACGAAGATCGCTTCAAGGGGTGCAGCCACCGAGAAAATAAAGAGTGGCCACGCAGGCTCATCTCCGCAGTCACATACCAAAATCTGAACGGTCTCACGACCGACAATTGTGCAAACCTCGCCATAACTGAACCAACGGATTGGTGCAATAACAGTCAAGGCGAATGCACCTACGGAGATCACTCCAGCGCACGACACTCCTCTATGCATACGGCTAGCAAGGCCGAATTGTGGTCTCGCGGTGCTCCTTGCCCGAGTCGCCACTTCACTCTTGTGCACGCTCGACGAAGCGCGCTAGGTTAGGATGCTACCTATTTGTATTATTTGTATTCCCTTGAGTAATCAATCCATTGGATTCCTCTTCAGGTTCTCCCTGCGGGCCGCCTCCAGTCCCTTTGCATTCATTCGCCTCTCACCGCCCGTGGTCTCGCACTACATCTAGTCTTTCTTGCAAACGTCATCAATACATCAACAATGTCCGCACCTTCAAGGAAGTTTCCGTCCTTCCTACAAAGTGTTGCGTCCACTCTCTCTGTAACAAGATCTCAGTGCTCGCACCTTCGGAGCAGCGTCCACGCTTCTTTCCACCACTCTCTGACATCGTTTGCCTCCACCTTCACCTCTTATCGCCGTTACCGCTTTGCCTCTGCTCGTGCTTCTGTCCACCATTGAAACGCTCGTCCTTGTGACCACGTCCACTCTACAGCAAGCACCAGCAATCTTCTGACGTATAGGGTGGTATATAGTGGTACAAGGTGGTACATGATGGTGCAATATGATGCAGATGGTATAGGGTGTTGTAGGTGGTGCAGGGTGATGATGGGTGGTGCAAGGTGGTATAGGATGGTGCAGAGTGGTGCATGGTGGTACACGCTGGTACAAGATGGTGTAGTGAGGTATGTACAAGGTGGTACAGGGTTATACATGATGGTGCTGGTGGTGTAGGATGGTACAGGCAAAGGGTGGTACAGGATGGGGACGGGTGGTGGAGGGTGGTGTAGGGTGGTACGGGATGGTGCAGGATGGTGTAGGATGGTGAAAGGTGGTACATGGTAGTATAGGGTAGTATAGGGTAGTGCAGGGTATTGTAAGATGGTACAGGATGGTGCAAGGCGGTGGAGGACGGTGCAAAATCGGCTAGAGTAGTGCAGGGTGGTACAGAGTGGTGCAGGGTAGTACAGGCTGGTGAAGGATAGCATAGATGGTTCATGGATGGTGCAGAGTTATAGAGGCTAACGCACAATTGTGGAGGGTGGTGTAGGATGGTGCAGGGTGGTATAGGATGGTGTAGTATGGTGTATTGTAGTATAGGATAGTGAAGGTGTAGGGTGGTGCAGGGTCGTACGATGTGGTACAAGGTAGCACAGAGCCATGCAGGGTGGTAGAAGGTGGTGAAGGATGGTACAAGAATGTACACGGTCATGCAGGTGCTGGATGGTGCAAGATGGTGCAAGGTGGTGTAGGATAGCGCATGAGAGTGTATTTGCAGGTGGTATAGGATGATGCAGGCTAGTGCAGGATAGTATAGGGTGGTGCAACATGGTATAGGATGGTGTAGGGTGGTAAAGGGTGGTGTAGGATGGTACAGTGTAGTGTAGGGTGGTGTAGGATGGTACAGGATGGTACAGGGTAGTCTAGGGTGGTGCAGGATGGTAACAGTTGGTGCATGATGGTACATGATGCTGCTTGGTGGTGTAGGTACATCCGGCTTAGTATCAGGTCCACTGGAGCCTGTTCCAAGATGTTGGGAAAGGAGCCATCCGGCTCAGTTTCAAGTCCACAGGAGCAAGTTCCAGGAAGATACCAAGAGCCTATTCCGATCGTCAATCTCACTTAATCAATGGAGATATCGGGTGGCAGTTTATTTACGGTCCAAGGTTCAGGCCGATCCAACGGTCGGATTAAGAGATATGGATTTTCGAAGTTTTTGGGGTCATGGACCGCCGATATCTGGGTGACCATGGGTGAAGGCTCCATGCCTTAGCCTTAAAGAAGAAAAAAAGGCAAGAGGTCTAGGGTCAAGATCTCATGGGAGAAATATCCAAAAAGTTCCTTGAGCTTAGCATTGCCTTGTCAGAGTATGCTGACTATGATAAAGGTACCTCTCCTTACGTTTTAGGTGAGGTGAGATCCTTGTGTGCTAGCCATGGACACATGGCGATATTCCATGGGATTTTCGGTGATTTGACCACTCGGACTGTGCCATGAGAGCATTATCTAGCTCTCTAGATCGTGTGTAAGTGGTCATCCTGATTGCTAGGTTGATTTCCTCTCTTGTGTTAGATTGTGGACTCTAGTGTGCGAGCCTTACCCTCCATGGCTAAGTGGTGTGGCTTGTGTGAGGACTGACGTACCCAAGCTCTAGCTCTATCTGTACTCCCTCATTTTGAGTGATTCAAAAACCATTCTTCAGCACAACTGATGCTCTTTCAGTCCCATATGATTGCTGCTCCAAGGCTCCCTATCTCCTCCAGATCCTACATTTGGCATTAGGGGCAAGTTCTGCCAGTTTCAACCAGAACAGACCGTCACTTTGAAAGTGACTGATAAGGGTCAAACCTTGACCAATTTTGACGATAGACCACGTGATCTTCATGTGCACAAGACAAGCTTGCCAACGAGTCCAAGATCGTGAAGATCCAACAGCCGGAATGAGAGTTATGGTCAAAACGAGGTCGGCAAGGGCTACACTCTTCTCTATGCGTAAGGCTGTCGCCTTGTGATTACGATAACTCTCTCGTAACTCTGTCAAATTAAAAATGTGGCATATGCTAATTTTTCTATTTTTCCTAAGCTTTCCGTGGTGCAAACATATTTGCATTCCATCGATTCGTTTGGGAGAAACGCCGTTTACAACCTGGCTGGTCTGAGTTGGAGTAGGAGGAGAAGCATACCCTTTTTTAAGAGGGCATATCTTTCAAAATCCCCTGTTGATGACCCTATTTTATGGGTGGATACGAAACGTTTTGAGCTTCATTTTCCATTGGAAGGCTCAGTTTTTCTAAATTCCCAGTCTGCAGGCATCTATAGTCCATTGTATCACAGACAAAGTTTCTGGCAGAAGCAGCAGCAGAAGTAGGGATATCACCGCCACCCAAGGGCAGCGCTGATCATCACCAAGGCTCAAAATGGCAGCAGCAGGCATTGTGACAGCAACCCAGCCTTTGGAGAGGCTGGAGGGATGCGCAACTAGGGTATAGCTAGTGCCCAACTGAGGTTCAACTAAGGCGCAACTAGGGTGCAACTAGGGTGCAATTAGGGTGCAAGTAGGGCGCAACTAGGGCGTAAGTAGGGTGCAACTAGGGCGTAACTAGGACCCAACTAGGGCATAACTAGGGCGCCACGAGGGTGTAGCTAGGGCATAACTAAGGTGTAGCTAGTGCCCAAATGAGGCGCAACTAGGGTACAACTAGGGTACAAGTAGGGTGCTAGAAGGGCGCAAGTAGGGCGCTAAAAGGGTGCAAGTACGACGCAAGTAGGGCGCAAATAGGGCACAACTGGGATGCAAGTAGGGTGCAACTAGGGCGCAAGAAGGACACAAGTAGTGCGCAACTAGGATGGAAGTAGGGCGCAATTAGGACGCAGGTAGGGCGCAACTAGGGTACAACTAGGGTGCAACTAGGGTGCAAGTAGGACGCAAGAGGGTATAACTAGGGTACACCTAGGGTGCAACTAGGACGCAAATAGGGTGCAACTAGGACGCAAGTAGGGTACAACTAGGGTGCAATAGGGGTCCAACTAGGGCGCATAAAGGGCGCAAGGACATAAATAGGGCGCAACTAAAGTGCAACTAGGACACAATTAGGGTGTAACTAGAGCGCAAGTTGGCACAAGTAGGGCACAACTAGGGGACAACTAGGGCACAATTAGGGTGTAAGTAGGGCACAAGTAGGGCACAAGTAGGTTGCAACTAGGTTACAACTAGGGGGCAAATAGGGTGTAACTAGGGTGCAACTAGGGTGCAACGATGGCACCAATTGGATGCAAGTAGGGTGCAACTAGGAAATAACTAGGGCGCAACTAGGGCGTAGCTGGTGCCCAACTAAGGCGCAACTAGGGTGCAACTAGGGCGCAAGTATGACACAGATAGGGCGCAACTAGGGCGCAAGTAGGGCGCAAGTAGGGTGCAACTAAGGCGCAACAAGATCCCAACTAGGGCGCAACTAGGACGTAGCTAGTGTCCAACAGAGGTGTATCTAGAGAGGAACTAGGGCGCAAGTAGGAGGCATCTAGGGTGCAAGTAGGACGTGACTAGAGTATAACTAGGGTGCAAGTAGGGTGAAGGTAGGCTACAAGTAGGGCACAACTAGGGTGCAACTAGGACGCAACTAGGATGCAAGTAGGTTGCAAGTATGGTGTAAGTAGGGCGCAACTAGAATACAACCAGGGCGCAACTAGGGCGCAAATATGGCGCCGGTAGGTGTAACTAGGGCACAACTAGGGTGCAACTAGGGCGCAGCTAGGGCGCAACTAAGATGCAACTAGGGTGTACCTAGGGTACAACTTTGGTACAACTAGGGTGCAACTTGGGTGCAACAAGGGCGCAGCCAGTACCCAACAGAGGCGCAATTAGGGCGCAACTGGGGTGCAACTATGGTGTAATTAGGGCGCAACTAGGGTGTAAGTACGGCGCAAGTATGGCACAACCACGGTGCAACTTAGGTGCACCTAGGGCGTAGCTAGTGCCCAACAGAGGCGCAACTAGGGCGGAATGAGGAGGTAACTAGGACGCAACTGTTGGATCTGGAGGAGAGAGGGAGCCTTGGAGCAGCGAGCACATGGGACTGAAAGGGCATCAGTTGTGCTGAAGAATGGTTGTTAAATCACTCACAATGATGGAGTACATATAGAGCTAGAGCTTGGGCAAGTCAGCCCTCTCACATGCCACACCACTTAGTCATGGAGGCTAAGGCTCACACACTAGAGTCCACAATCTTACACAAGAGAGGAAATCAGCCCAACAATCAGGCTGACCAGTCACACATGACCTAGAGAGCTAGAGAATGCTCTCATGGCACACTCCTAGTGGTCACATCACCCACAAACTCATGGAGAATCGCCATGTATCCATGGCTAGCACACAAGGATCTCACCTCACCTAAAAAGTAAGGTGAGGTACCTTTATCCTAGTCAGCACACTCTGACAAGGCAATCCTAAGACCAAGGACCTTTTTTGATATTTCTCCCATCAGGTCTTGACCCTGGACCTCTTGCCTTTTTCTTTTCTCAGGCTAAGGCATGGAGCCATCGTCCATGGTCACCCACACATCGGCGGTCCATGACCCCCGAAACTTTGAAAATTCATATCTCCCAATCCGACCATTGGATCGGCCTGAAACTTGGACCGTAGATAATTTGCCACCTGATCTTTCCAATGGTGAAGACGGATTGACCATCGGAGCAGGCATCTGGAAGTTTCCTGGCACTTGCTCCTGTGGACCTGAAACTGAGCCGGACGGCTCCTTTCCCAACAATCTCCCACTTTGCCGCAGTCAGAGTGGGCTTAGTCCACATGCCTTCATGTAGAACTGCTGCTTCTCACGGGTCACTAGCTTGGTGCAGAATTCAGCGACCTGCCTGCTGGTTGGAGTAAACTCCAGCTTGATAGCACCCTCCTGCACCATGTGCCTGATGAAGTGATATGCGATGTCAATATGCTTGGTGCGTGCATGGTGCTCAGGGTTCTTGGCGAGTGCGATTGGGCTCTGGTTGTCGACGCGTACAGGAACTGGAACTGCTGCACTGTTGGAAATGGAGGAGAGAGGGAGCCTTGGAGCAGCGAGCATGTGTGATTGGAAGGGCATCACTTGTGCTGAAGAATGGTTGTTCAATCACTCAAAATGATGGAGTACATATAGAGCTAGAGCTTGGGCAACTCAGCCCTCTCACAAGCCACACCACTTAGCCATGGAGGCTAAGGCTCACACACTAGAATCCATAATCTCACACAAGGGAGGAAATCAGCCTAGCAATCAGGCTGACCACTCACACACGACCTAGAGAGCTAGAGAATGCTCTCGTGGTCACATAACCCACAAACCCATGGAGAATCGCCATGTGTCCATGGCTAGCACACAAGGATCTCACCTCACCTAAAAAGTAAGGAGAGGTACCTTTATCCTAGTCAACACACTCTGACAAGGTAATCCTAAGACCAAGGACATTTTTGGATATTTCTCCCATCAGGTCTTGACCCTGGACCTCTTGCCTTTTCCTTTTCTCAGGCTAAGGCATGGAGCCATCACCCATGCCCACCCAGACATCGACGGTCCATGACCCCCGAAACTTCAAAAATTCATATCTCCCAATCCGACCGTTGGATCGGCCTCAAACTTGGACCGTAGACATTTTGCCACATGATCTTTCCAATGAGGAAGTTGGATTGGCGATCGGAGCAGGCATCTGGTACTTTCCTGGAACTTGCTCCTGTGGATCTGAAATTGAGCCGGATGGCTCCCTTTCCAACAATCTCCCACTTTGCCGCAGTCAGAGTGGGCTGAGTCCACATGCCTTCATGCAGAACTGTTGCTTCTCACGGGTCACTGGCTTGGTGCAGAAATCAACAACCTGCTTGCTCGTTGGAGTAAATTCCAGCTTGATAGCACCCTCCTGCACCATGTGCCTGATGAAGTGATATGCGATGTCAATGTGCTTGGTGCGTGCATGGTGCTCAGGATTCTTGGCGAGTGCGATTGCGCTCTGGTTGTCGACGCGCACAGGAACTGGAACTGCTACACTCCCACTCATCTCTGCCATAAGACGTTGGAGCCAAACTGCTTCTTTGGCTCCAAAGCTGAGAGATACGTACTCAGCTTCTGTACTCGAGGTGGCCACGACCACCTGCCGCTTGCTGCACCAGCTGATGGCTCCACCATTCATGAGGAACACATGTCCAGAGATGGACTTGCGGGTCTCAGGATTTGAAGTCCAATCTGCATCTGTGTAGCTGATGATGCTGTTGTCATTGCCGTTGTAGGTGATGCCAATGTTGATGGTTCCAGCAAGGTAGCGGAAGATCCCCTTCACTGCCTTCTGGTGCTCAGGTCCGGGATTCGACATGTGCTGGCTCACAGCGCTCACAGCCTGTGCCAGGTCAGGCCTGGCTGTCACCATCAGGTACATAAGACTGCCGACGGCGCTCTGGTACTTTTGCCGCTCAGCTGCATCTGCTTCTCCACTGAAGCTCACGAGGTACTGCCGCGTCTCCAGCGGCGTGCCGATGGGTTTGGCCTCTGCCATGCCGAACCGCTGCAGGACGTCCTTGATGTAGCGACTCTGCTGTAGCGAGAGAGAGCGTGATTTGCGGTCACGCATGATCTGGATGCCGAGGAAGTATGACGCCTCCCCGAGATCAGACATCTGGAAGCGCTCCTGCATCACCTCCTTGAACTCATGCAGTGCAGACATGCTGTTGGAAATGAGGAGCATGTCATCAATATACACAATGATGATGAGGATCTCATGCTGATGCTGCCAGCAATACGCGCTATAGTCATACTCGCTGCGCTCAAACCCCATGCACTGCAATGCCGCATCCAACTTCTGGTTCCAAGTACGCGACGCTTGCTTGAGGCCATACAGCGACTTTTGCAGCTTGCAAACCAGGTGCTCTTGGCCATCCATGACGAACCCATCCGGCTGCTCCATGTAGATCTCCTCCTCCAAGTCACCATTCAAGAATGCCGTCTTGACATCCATGTGGTGAACCTGGAAATCCTCAGCTGCTGCATAAGAGAGTAGCGTACGTACAGAGGCAAACTTTGCAACAGGGGCAAAGGTTTCTGTGTAGTCAATGCCCTCCTGCTGCGAGTAGCCCTTGGCGACCAGCCTCACCTTGTACTTTTCCAGGTTACCATCTGCTTCCCGCTTCTTCTTGAACACCCACTTGCACTTGATCACCTTACGTCCAGGTGGACGCTCAGTCAGCTCCCACGTGCCGTTGTCCAGCTCCGACTGTATCTCCTGCTGCACGGCTTGCGCCCAATCTGCTGCATCCGGTGCAGCCATGGCCTCCTTGTATGACGTTGGCTCATCTGAATCTGCTACAACTGCGACGTTCATCTGTTCTGGTTTCTGCAGCATCCAGAAATGGCCGCGCTCACCAGGCTTGTAACGCACCCTAAGAGGGTACCTACGACCTGGTGCTGGAGCGTTAGCGGGCGGCTGGCGCGGTGCTGCTGGCGCGGTGCTGCTGGCACAACTGCTGCTGCTGGTGGTGCTACATCTTCCTCCTCTGCTTCTGCCGGTGACGCTGCTGTATCTTCTGCATCAGACATGGGAGAGTAGAGTGATTCTCCCACTGTCACAGTAGAGGAAAGATCGGGAGAGAGTGGATCAGGAAGGATTTCTGCTCCCACTGTCTCGTCAGCTGCTGGTTCTGCTGCCTCTTCACAGACAATGTTGATGCCGATTACGTTGCTCTCGTTGAAGACGACATCCTTGGAGATGATGACGTGGCCTGTATCCCTCTCATAGAGGCGATAGGCCTTGCTTGCCACGTCGTAGCCAATCATCAGCATCTGCGCACTCTTTGCATCCCATTTCTGCCGCTTCTCCTTGGGTACGTGCATGTGCGCCAGGCTGCCAAATGCTCGGAGATGACCCACGCTCGGTTTCTTGCCAAATCACGCCTCGTACGGCGTCATCTGCTCCAGCGCCTTAGTTGGACTGCGGTTCTTGATGTAGACCGCAGTGCTCACTGCTTCAGCCCAGAAGTCGTAGGTCAGCCGAGCCGCGTGCAGCATGGAGCACACCGACTCCACAATGGTACGGTTGGCGCGTTCTGCTACATCGTTCTGCTGCGGCGAGTATGGCGCGGTACGCTGCGCCTTGATGCCAGCTGCTGCGAGGTAGTCCTGGAACTCCTTGCTCAGGTACTCTCCACCGCGATCGCTGCGCAGCGCCTTGACCTTCTTGCCACTCTGGTTCTCCACCATGGCCTTGAACTCCTTGAACCTGTCAAAGCACTGGTCCTTGGAAGGAAGGAAGTACACAGCAGTGTAACGGCTGAAATCATCAATGAAGGTCAGGAAATACCTAGAGCCTCCAAAGCTCTGGGTCTGCATCGGTCCACACAGGTCCGTGTGGACCAGCTCCAACACCTCCTTCGCACGCTCCCCTGCTCCAGAGAACGCCTCCCGGTGCTACTTCCCCTCCAAACAGCCGATGCACAACTGCTGTTCAAAGTTAGAGATGGTAGGCAGGTCACGCACCATCTGCTTTGCTTGAAGCTGCTGCAAGGCACGCATGCCGATTTGGCCGTAGCGCGCATGCCAGATCTCACCATATGTCGCCTGCACCACTGCTGCAAGACTCTGCTCACGCGAGATCTTGGTCGCCCCGAGCAGTCGGTACATGTCGCCCTCCTTCACCGACCTGGCCAATTCCTCTCCTATATCCTTATTGAGGATGTAGCCATAGTCATCATCGAAGACGACGCGTAGTCCTGTGTTTGTAAGAGAGAAACTGAGAGGAGGTGGAATGCAGCATCAGATACGTACAGCACACCATGGAACACTCCCATTTCAATGCCATGCGGGGTCTCCAACCACATCTCCACAATCCCAATCCCTTCAGCATACACCACCCGATCATCACCCAAAGCGATAGGACGCGGAGGGATGGACAGCAACTGCGTAAACCACTCCCTGTGGTGCGTCAGACTCTTGGTATACCCAGAGTCTTTGTACCACGCCAGATCCGCCTTCTCCACCTGCGACATGTCAGACTTCGCCATGAAGAGGCGGTCGTGCACCTCCTTGGCCACGTTCATGTTGCCAAAATGGCGCACGCTGGTCTGGTTCTGCTGCTGCTGCTGGTGCTGCTGACGTTGCTGTGACTGCTGCTGCTGTTGCTGTGGAGATTGCTGCTTTTGCTGCTGCTGCTGCTCCTTCTGGTCCCTCTTGAGCATGAAGCACTCTTTCTTGTAGTGCCCCTCTTTCTGGCAATAATGGCACTTGCCCTTCTTCTTGCCTCTCTGCTGCCAGGACTGCTGCTGCTGCTGGTTGCGTGAGCCCATCGCCATGAAAGCTGCTTCACTGCTGCTGTTGCCGCCATTGCGTTTTGCGGCATTGCGACGCAGTTCCACCTGCACGAGGTGTGTGCAGATGAAGTCGAGGTCGAGAGTTGGCTGGCACTCCAGCGTCTCTCGCACCGTGTCGTAGCTGGTTGGGAGTCCCCTCAGCAAGAGGAGGATGAAGCGCGTCTCTTCCACAGGGTTGCCGGCTGCTCTCAGCTGTTTCGCCAGCTCCTTTGCCNACACCACCCGATCATCACCCAAAGCGATAGGACGGGGAGGGATGGACAGCAACTGCGTAAACCACTCCCTGTGGTGCGTCAGACTCTTGGTACACCCAGAGTCTTTGTACCACGCCAGATCCGCCTTCTCCACCTGCGACATGTCAGACTTCGCCATGAAGAGGCGGTCGCGCACCTCCTTGGCCACGTTCATGTTGCCAAAATGGCGCACGCCGGTCTGGTTCTACTGCTGCTGCTGCTGGTGCTGCTGACGTTGCTGTGACTGCTGCTGCTGTTGCTGTGGAGATTGCTGCTTTTGCTGCTGCTGCTACTGCTCCTTCTGGTCCCTCTTGAACTTGAAGCACTCTTTCTTATAGTGCCCCTCTTTCTGGCAATAATGGCACTTGCCCTTCTTATAGTGCCCCTCTTTCTGGCAATAATGGCACTTGCCCTTCTGCTGCTGCTGCTGGTTGCGTGAGCCCATCGCCATGAAAGCTGCTTCACTGCTGCTGTTGCCGCCATTTCGTTTTGCGGCATTGCGACGCAGTTCCACCTGTACCAGGTGTGTGCAGATGAAGTCGAGGTCGAGAGTTGGCTGGCACTCCAGCGTCTCTCGCACCGTGTCATAGCTGGTTGGGAGTCCCCTCAGCAAGAGGAGGATGAAGCGCGTCTCTTCCACAGGGTTGCCGGCCACTCTCAGCTGCTTCGCCAGCTCCTTTGCCCTGTCCAGGTACGCCTCCATCCCTTCACCACCCTGCATTTTCAGCGCCATCATCTTTTCCTCCAAAAGCATGAGGAATGCAGGATCCTTGTTCTCATACTTCTTGCACAACGTGTCCCACCCCTCCTTTGCAGTAGCCTTGTCACTCACTGAAGATGCGGGTTGGAGATGGTGTTGACAAGCAACCTGTAGGCCTGCCTGTTGTTGGAAAGGGAGCCATCCGGCTTAATTTCAGGTCCACAGGAGCAAGTTCCAGGACAGTACCAGATGCCTGCTCCGATTGCCAATCCGACTTCACCATTGGAAAGATCATGTGGCAAAATGTCTACGGTCCAAGTTTGAGGCCGATCCAACAGTCGGATTGGGAGATATGAATTTTCGAAGTTTCGGGGGTCATGGACCGTCGATGTGTGGGTGGGCATGGGTGATGGCTCCATGCCTTAGCCTGAGAAAAGAAAAAGGCAAGAGGTCNGGGTCAAGACCTGATGGGAGAAATATCCAAAAAGGTCCTTGGTCTTAGGATTGCCTTGTCAGAGTGTGCTGACTAGGATAAAGGTACCTCTCCTTACTTTTTAGGTGAGGTGAGATCCTTGTGTGCTAGCCATGGACACATGGCGATTCTCCATGGGTTTGTGGGTTATGTGACCACTAGGAGTGTGCCATGAGAGCATTCTCTAGCTCTCTAGGTCGTGTGTGAGTGGTCAGCCTGATTGCTAGGCTGATTTCCTCTCTTGTGTGAGATTGTGGACTCTAGTGTGTGAGCCGTAGCCTCCATGGCTAAGTGGTGTGGCTTGTGAGAGGGCTGACTTGCCCAAGCTCTAGCTCTATATGTACTCCATCATTTTGAGTGATTGAACAACCATTCTTCAGCACAAGTGATGCCCTT
>SZWC01002119.1:93547-106618 GCA_023375785.1 Penium margaritaceum | reverse complement strand
AGCAGCAGCAGCAGCAAAAGCAGCAATCTCCACAGCAACAGCAGCAGCAGTCACAGCAACGTCAGCAGCACCAGCAGCAGCAGCAGCAGAACCAGACCAGCGTGCGCCATTTTGGCAACATGAACGTGGCCAAGGAGGTGCACGACCGCCTCTTCATGGCGAAGTCTGACATGTCGCAGGAGGAGAAGGCGGATCTGGCGTGGTACAAAGACTCTGGGTGTACCAAGAGTCTGACGCACCACAGGGAGTGGTTTACGCAGTTGCTGTCCATCCCTCCCCGTCCTATCGCTTTGGGTGATGATCGGGTGGTGTATGCTGAAGGGATTGGGATTGTGGAGATGTGGTTGGAGACCCCGCGTGGCATTGAAGTGGGAGTGTTCCATGGCGTGCTGTACGTACCTAATGCTGCATTCAACCTCCTCTCAGTCTCCTCTCTTACAAACACAAGACTGCGCGTCGTCTTCGATGATGACTATGGCTACATCCTCAACAAGGATACAGGAGAGGAGTTGGCCAGGTCAGTGAAGGAGGGCGACATGTACCGCCTGCTGGGCGCAACCAAGATGCCGCGTGAGCAGAGTCTTGCAGCAGTGGTGCAGGCGACAGATGGCGAGATCTGGCATGCACGCTATGGCCACATCGGCATGCGCGCCTTACAGCAGCTTCAAGTAAAGCAGATGGTGCGTGACCTACCTACCATCTCTAACTTTGAGCAGCAGTTATGCATTGGCTGTTTGGAGGAGAAGCAGCACCGCAAGGCATTCTCTGGAGCAGGGGAGCGTGCAAAAGGGGTGTTGGAGCTGGTCCACACGGACTTGTGCGGACCGATGCAGACCCAGAGCTTTGGAGGCTCTAGGTATTTTCTCACCTTCATTGATGATTTCAGCCGTTACACTGCTGTGTACTTCCTTTCCTCCAAGGACCAGTGCTTTGACAGGTTCAAGGAGTTCAAGGCCATGATGGAGAACCAGACCGGCAAGAAGATCAAGGCGCTGCGCAGCGATTGCGGTGGAGAATACCTAAGCAAGGAGTTCCAGGACTACCTCGCAGCAGCTGGCATCAAGGCGCAGCGTACTGCGCCGTACTCGCCGCAGCAGAACGGCGTAGCAGAACGCGCCAACCGTACCATTGTGGAGTCGGCGCGCTCCATGCTGCACGCGGCTCGGCTGACCTACGACTTCTAGGCTGAAGCTGTGAGCACTGCGGTCTACATCAAGAACCGTAGTCCAACTAAGGCGCTGCAGCAGATGACGCCGTACGAGGCGTGGTTCGGCAAGAAACTGAGCGTAGGTCATCTTCGCGCGTTTGGCAGCTTGGCGCACATGCACGTGCCAAAGGAGAAGCGGCAAAAGTGGGACGCGAAGAGTGCGCAGATGCTGATGATTGGCTACGACGTGGCAAGCAAGGCCTATCGCCTCTATGAGAGGGATACAGGCCACGTCATTATCTCCAGGGATGTCGTCTTCAATGAGAGCAACGTCATCAGCACCAACATTGTGTGTAAAGAGGCAACAGAAACAGCAGCTGACGAGACAGTGGGAGCAGAAATTCTTCCTGACCCAGTTTCTCCCGATCCTTCCTCTACTATGACAGTGGGAGAATCACTCTACTCTCCCATGTCTGATACAGCAGATACAGCAGCCTCATCGGCAGAAGCAGAGGAGGGAGATGCAGCACCACCAGCAGCAGTAGTTGTGCCAGCAGCACCGCGCCAGCAACTGCTTCTGCTGGTGGTGCTACATCTCCCTCCTCTGCTTCTGCCGATGAAGCTGCTGTATCTGCTGCATCAGACATGGGAGAGTAGAGTGATTCTCCCACTGTCACAGTAGAAGAAGGATCAGGAGAAACTGGGTCAGGAAGAATTTCTGCTCCCACTGTCTGGTCAGCTGCTGTTTCTGTTGTCTCTTCACACACAATGTTGGTGCCGATGACGTTGCTCTCATTGAAGACGACATCCCTGGAGATGATGACGTGGCCTGTATCCCTCTCGTAGAGGCGATACGCCTTGCTTGCCACGTCGTAGCCAATCATCAGCATCCGCGCACTCTTCGCGTCCCACTTTTGCCGCTTCTCCTTTGGTATGTGCATGTGCGCCAAGCTGCCAAACGCGCGAAGATGACCCACGCTCGGCTTCTTGCCGAACCACGCCTCGTACGGCGTCATCTGCTCCAGCGCCTTAGTTGGACTACGGTNTGTTGGATCTGGAGGAGAGAGGGAGCCTTGGAGCAGCGAGCATGTGTGATTGGAAGGGCATCACTTGTGCTGAAGAATGGTTGTTCAATCACTCAAAATGATGGAGTACATATAGAGCTAGAGCTTGGGCAAGTCAGCCCTCTCACAAGCCACACCACTTAGCCATGGAGGCTAAGGCTCACACACTAGAATCCATAATCTCACACAAGGGAGGAAATCAGCCTAGCAATCAGGCTGACCACTCACACACGACCTAGAGAGCTAGAGAATGCTCTCATGGCACACTCCTAGTGGTCACATAATCCACAAACCCATGGAGAATCGCCATGTGTCCATGGCTAGCATACAAGGATCTCACCTCACCTAAAAAGTAAGGAGAGGTACCTTTATCCTAGTCAGCACACTCTGACAAGGCAATCCTAAGACCAAGGACCTTTTTGGATATTTCTCCCATCAGGTCTTGACCCTTGACCTCTTGCCTTTTTCTTTTCTCAGGCTAAGGCATGGAGCCATCACCCATGCCGACCCAGACATTGACGGTCCATGACCCCCGAAACTTCGAAAATTCATATCTCCCAATCCGACCGTTGGATCGGCCTCAAACTTGGACCGTAGACATTTTGCCACAAGATCTTTCCAATGAAGAAGTTGGATTGGTGATCAGAGCAGGCATCTGGTACTTTCCTGGAACTTGCTCCTGTGGACCTGAAATTGAGCCGGATGGCTCCCTTTCCAACAAGGGGTTCGTCATGGATGGCCAGGAGCACCTGGTTTGCAAGCTGCAGAAGTCACTGTATGGCCTCAAGCAAGCGTCGCGTGCTTGGAACCAGAAGTTGGATGCGGCGTTGTAGTGCATGGGGTTTGAGCGCAGCGAGTGTGACTACAGCGTGTATCGCTGGCAGCATGAGCATGAGATCCTCATCATCATTGTGTATGTGGATGACATGCTCCTCCTTTCCAACAGCATGTCTGCACTGCAGGAGTTCAAGGAGGCGATGCAGGAGCGCTTCCAGATCATGTCTGATCTCGGGGAGGCGTCATACTTCCTCGGCATCCAGATCATGCGTGACCGCAAATCACGCTCTCTCTCGCTACAGCAGAGTCGCTACATCAAGGACGTCCTGCAGCGGTTCGGCATGGCAGAGGCCAAACCCATCGGC
Organism: Penium margaritaceum; assembly: GCA_023375785.1. Classification (NCBI taxonomy): domain Eukaryota; kingdom Viridiplantae; phylum Streptophyta; class Zygnematophyceae; order Desmidiales; family Peniaceae; genus Penium; species Penium margaritaceum. The sequence goes on along the minus strand of SZWC01002119.1, from coordinate 103,265 downwards.
ACGCCGCTGGAGACGCGGCAGTACCTCGTGAGCTTCAGTGGAGAAGTAGATGCAGCTTAGCGGCAGAAGTACCAGAGCGCCGTCGGAAGTCTTATGTACCTGATGGTGGCAACCAGGCCTGACCTCGCACAGGCTGTGAGCGCTGTGAGCCAGCACATTGCGAATCCCGGACCTGAGCACCAGAAGGCAGTGAAGCGGATCTTCCGCTACCTTGCTGGAACCATCAACGTCGGCATCATCTACAACGGCAACGACAACAGCATCATTGGCTACACAGATGCAGATTGGGCTTCAAATCCTGAGACCCGCAAGTCCATCTCTGGACATGTGTTTCTCATAAATGGAGGTGCCATCAGCTGGTGCAGCAAGCGACAGGTGGTCATGGCCACCTCGAGCACAGAAGGTGAGTACGTCTCTCTCAGCTTTGGAGCCAAGGAAGCAGTTTGGCTCCAGCGTCTCATGGCGGAGATGAGTGGGAGTGTAGCAGTTCCAGTTCCTGTGCGCGTCGACAACCACAGCGCAATCGCACTCGCCAAGAATCCTGAGCACCATGCACGCACCTAGCACATTGACATCGCATATCACTTCATCAGGCACATGGTACAGGAGGGTGCTATCAAGCTGGAGTTTACTCCAACCAGCAGGCAGGTCGCTGATTTCTGCACTAAGCCAGTGACCCATGAGAAGCAGCAGTTCTGCATGAAGGCATGTGGACTCAGCCCACTCTGACTGCGGCAAAGTGGGAGATTGTTGGGAAAGGAGCCGTCCGGCTCTGTTTCAGGTCCACAGGAGCAAGTTCCAGGAAACTTCCAGATGCCTGCTCCGATCGTCAATCCGTCTTCACCATTGCAAAGATCAGGTGGCAAATTATCTACGGTCCAAGTTTCAGGCCGATCCAACGGTCGGATTGGGAGATATCAATTTTCGAAGTTTCAAGGGTCATAGACCGTCGATGTCTGGGTGGCCATGGGTGATGGCTCCATGCCTTAGCCTGAGAAAAGAAAAAGGCAAGAGGTCCAGGGTCAAGACCTGATGGGAGAAATATCCAAAAAGGTCCTTGGTCTTAGGATTGCCTTGTCAGAGTGTGCTGACTAGGATAAAGGTACCTCTCCTTACTTTTTAGGTGAGGTGAGATCCTTGTGTGCTAGCCATGGACACATGGCGATTCTCCATGNGTGGGTGATGTGACCACTAGGAGTGTGCCATGAGAGCATTCTCTAGCTCTCTAGGTCGTGTGTGATTGATCAGCCTGATTGTTGGGCTGATTTCCTCTCTTGTGTGAGATTGTGGACTCTAGTGTGTGAGCCTTAGCCTCCATGACTAAGTGGTGTGGCTTGTGAGAGGGCAGACTTGCCCAAGCTCTAGCTCTATATGTACTCCATCATTTTGAGTGATTCAACAACCATTCTTCAGCACAACTGATGCCCTTTCAGTCCCACATGCTCGCTGCTCCAAGACTCCCTCTCTCCTCCAGATCCAACAGCAGGTACCTCCGCAGCAGACAAGACACCACTGCTCCATCTGCTTCATCGTCGGTCCACTTTGGACCAAGGTACGCATTGTGAGAGACCGGACGTGGGTTGGACCCGTGGTCCACTTTTGCTCTCCACGGACAAGGAACGAGGATACGCTGTGCCATTGTTGGTATGACCCTCGAGTCCTACGCGGGTTACGCTCTACGCTTGTGGGTACGACCCCGTGTCTGTGGGAGCACTTCCTCCACAATAGCTAGGAGACCATCGGCTGGAGGGATATGCAACGGACTGCACCTTGAAAATCTGTAGCAGTCATCAGCCTCATCAGCGTACATCGCCCTCAACGAAGCAGAACAACAGAGACTAAGTGAGCATCCTTGACCACACCGCAATCATGCCGGATGGTCAAGAGATCGTTCCAGTCACCTCACGGCCTGCCGAGTAGGGTGCGGCCTACGCCATCGCACGCTTCGATGGCAAAGTCTTCGGCACGTGGAAATGGCAGTTTGAGGTGGTGATGCGCATGCGCGGATACCTCAACAGGCTGAAAGGGACGGAGGTAGCACCGGAGGACAAGGCAAGCGTGGAATACGCAGAGTGGCAAGAGCGGAATGACATCGCTCTCGCACTCCTCGTCACGTCCATAAGCCCCTCCCTAATCTCCCACATCGAGGGGTGTACGACGGCAGCTGAGGCTTACAACAAGCTGACAAACGTGTACCAGTCAACTTCCTTCGCCAATCGACTCTTCATCCTGCAGCGCCTCATCGGACAGCGGGTAGGCGAAGGGGAATCCATCTCGGACTTCCTCCAACAGTTCGAAGGACTGCTTCAAGAAGCCCGCGCCATGTCCTGGCAGCTCGACCAACAGATGCAGGCCATGATTCTCCTCATGGCCTTGCCGCCAAGTTGGGGCCTCATGATTACCACCTTGGGTGGTTGGGAGGAGTCGGAGTTCACGTACCCTCGTGTCTCCGAGTTTGTCCGGAACAAGGCCATGCAGCGCAACGGCGTCATCAACAACGCCGCGTATGCAAGTGGCTCGGGAGGCACCTCCTCTCATGGCAACAGGGGTAGTGGCGGCGGGAAGAGCGGCAAGAAGAAGGGCAAGTGCCACAACTGTGGCAAAGCGGGACATTGGGCGCGGGAGTGTCGCGCACCAAAGAAGGAAGGATGCGGTGGTGGGAGTAGTAACGTGAGTAAGAAGGTGGACTCGACGTCCACGAGCATGATGGCCGAGAGCAAGGCCCCTCCCAAGGGCTCTGCGCTACTGCGGCCGGGAGCCTTCGGGCCCGACATTGGCACGGACTACCACACCTCTCGCGAGGCATGTGGCTTCTCGTCCCTCACACCGTCCACGGCCAAGTTCCCGTGCGCCAACGGTGGCATCGAGTACGCGGCTAGTATGGGAGAGAAGGTCGTACACACGCGGCTCAACGGAGCCGACAAGGAGTTGCGGCTGCAGAACGTCATCTACATGCCAACTTTCGCCGCGAACCTCCTCTCCGTCTCGCGGATTACGAATCACGCGATGACGGTGGTGTTCACACAGGAGGAAGCCGTCATCCTCAAGAACGAGGACGTGACGATTACCTACGCTGTGTCAGACCTTGTCGCTAAGGTGCCACGAACGGATGGGCTCTACGTTCTGCAAACGAAGAGCGCGAAAGGGCACGATGGGGCGGCAGAGGCAGTAGCGGAAGCTGCACCATCGCCGAACGCCAAGATACCATCCATGCCGCCTGCTGTGGCGGCAAAAGACGCGGGAGCAGTAACTGCGAAGCTGTGGCACAAACGCCTAGGGCACGTAGCCGACAGCATCCTCCAGGTCATGCAGGAGTAGAAGCTTGTATGCGGGCTGGAGGGATGTGAGCTGAAGGGTGGATGCAACACTGGGTGTGAGGCTTGCCTACAAAGGAAGTCAAAGCGGAAACGCTTCTCCAAAAACGGTCGTAGAACAGAGGGCATACTTGACCTTGTCCATAGCGACGTGTGTGGTCCCATGCGTACCACGTCCAACGGCGGCTCCAAGTACCTCCTCACCTTCATCGATGATTACTCTCGGAAGGTGTGGGTGTACTTCCTCAAAACAAAGGGAGAGGTGCTGGAGCGCCTGCAAGAGTTTGTCGCCATGGTGGAGCGACAAACCGGACGGAAGGTCAAGGCCCTGCNGTCCACAGCGACGTGTGTGGCCCCATGCGCACCACGTCCAACGGCGGCTCCAAGTACCTCCTCACCTTCATCGATGATTACTCTCGGAAGGTGTGGGTGTACTTCCTCAAAACAAAGGGAGAGGTGCTGGAGCGCCTGCAAGAGTTTGTCGCCATGGTGGAGCGACAAACCGGACGGAAGGTCAAGGCCCTACGGAGCGACAACGGCGGAGAGTACGAGGGATGCAAGCCGTGGCTTCGGGTATACGGCATTGTCTTCCAACCTACTACTCCCTACCCACCGCAGAGCAACGGCGTGGCCGAGCGCATGAACCAGACCATTCTGGCCATGATGCGAACCATGCTGTTCGACTCAAAGCTCCCTCCTCGCTTCTGGGCGGAAGCAACGCGCACTGCATTGCTACCTCATCAACCTCATGCCTGCTGCAGCACTGCGCAGCAAGGGGACAGAAAAGGAGCAAAGTGCAGAATGCATGACGCCGCAGGAGGCGTGGTCGGGAAAGAAGTCGGATGCCTCTCACCTAAAGGCTTTCGGCTGCACAGCTTGGGCCAAAATCCAGGACGGGCAAGGAGCGGGGAAGTTGGATGCACGTGCGTGCAAGTGCGTGATGATCAGCTACGAGGCCGCGCACAAGGCGTACAGGCTGTGGGACCAGGCAGCAGGGAGAGTCATCACCTCCAGAGATGTGACCTTTCAGGAAGAGTCACACGACAAGGGAGAACTGCTCGACCCAGAGAACTCTCCAAAACAGGGAGAGTAGATCGTGCTGCTGGAGGCGGGTGACACACCCCCCTCCTAACTGGCGTGGGACGCCAGTGGCCATAGCCAACGAGGCTGCCAATTCAAGGAGAGCGTCCGCTCAGGCTGAAGCGGAGTTGACATCCGACACCGCGTCAGAGACATCCGAGGCCTCCTCGAAGGCCAGTGGCTCTTCCCTTACAGCGACCCCTCCTGGGGAAGCACAGCAGCAGCAGCAGCACGAGCAGCCAGCACCAGCACCACTGCGGCGAAGTGAGCGCCAAGCAAAGCCTGCGAAGCACTACGACGGAGGGAAGGCCGAGTGGACTGGCCTGAGCTGGTCGTGCCTTGCACAGGGAGAGCCGGCTACCATCGCTGAGGCTCTTTTGCGGCTGGACGCCGCTAAGTGGAAGGAGGCGATGGAGAGCGAGCTTGCCTCCATTGAGGAGAACGGAACGTGGGTGCTGGTGGACAGACCACCAAACGCACACGTGGTGGGCGTGAAGTGGGTCTTACGCATCAAACGCAAGCAACACAACAGCATCGACAAGTACAAGGCAAGGATCGTCGCGAAGGGGTTCTCGCAGAGAGCAGGGTCTGAGTACGACGAGACCTACTCTCTTGTTGCGTCCTTCCCCTCCATTCACACCTTGCTGGCTGTGGCTGCGGCACGCAATATGGAAATCCACCAGATGGACGTCAAGACCGCCTTCCTCTATGGGAAGCTTGACAAGGAGATGCTAATGGAGGTGCCCGAGGGTGTCAAGGCAAAACCCGGGCAGGTGTGTCGCCTCATCAAGGCACTCTACGGGCTGAAACAGGCCCCAAGGATCTGGTACAAGGAGATGGACAGCTTCATGGCTGGCCTTGGCTTCTCGCACTGCCACAACGACCCCAGTGTGTATGTGCGTGCGGATGACCAGGGGCTATTGCTAGTAGCGCTGTACGTGGATGACCTGATTCTGGCCTCCACCTCCATGAAGGCCCTCGAGGGCCTCAAGGAGAAGCTGCATGGACGGTTTCAGATGAAGGACATGGGCGAGCTCGAGTACTACTTGGGCATTGCCATACATCGCAACCGAGCAGCAGGCACCATCGAGCTCAACCAGACGAAGTACATCTCAGAGGTTCTTCGGCGCTATGGCATGGAAGACGCCAAACCCCTCAGCACTCCTCTCCCCACGAAGTGCAATCTCACCTCCGTCCACTCCCCCAGCACGGAAGTCAAGCGCCGCGAAATGCAGGATGTGCCGTACCTGTCTATGGTGGGTAGCATCATGTATGCCATGGTTGGCACGCGGCCGGACATCTCCTTTGCTGTGGGGCTAGTCAGTCGGTACGTGGCCAACCCTGGGCCACTCCACTGGCAGGCCGTAAAGCGCATTTTGCGCTATCTCAACAAGACACGGCACATGGGGCTGCAGTACGGCGGCCTTCAAGGAACAAACCCTTTGCGCCTCAAGTGCTATACCGACGCAGATTTTGGAGGCAATGTGAATGATAGGAAGTCCACCTCGGGCTTTGTGTGCCTTGTGAACGGTGGCGCTGTGTCGTGGGCCAGCCACAAGCAGGACTGTGTCTCCATCTCAACCGCAGAGGCTGAGTACGTAGCGCTGTCTGAGGTGTGCAAGAAGACGCAGTGGCTATGCAGCTTGCTTGCTGAGATGCACACACCACAGAAAGAGGCCACAGTCATCCACGTCGACAACCAGAGCGCGATGGACATCGCGTTCAAGGACACCCTCTCCAGGCGGACCAAGCACATCGACATCCGCTATCACTACACGCGCGACCTCGTCGCCAAGGGAGTGGTGGATCTGCAGTACATCTCGACCAAGCAGATGCTCGCGGACTTCCTGACGAAGCNTGCGCCTCAAGTGCTACACCGACGCAGATTTTGGAGGCAACGTGGATGATAGGAAGTCCACCTCGGGCTTTGTGTGCCTTGTGAACGGCGGCGCTGTGTCGTGGGCCAGCCGCAAGCAGGACTGTGTCTCCATCTCAACCGCAGAAGCTGAGTACGTGGCGCTGTCTGAGGTGTGCAAGGAGACGCAGTGGCTACGCAGCTTGCTCGCTGAGATGCACGCACCACAGAAGGAGGCCACAGTCATCCACGTCGACAACCAGAGCGCGATGGACATCGCGTTCAAGGACACCCTCTCCAGGCGGACCAAGCACATCGACATCCGCTATCACTACACGCGCGACCTCGTCGCCAAGGGAGTGGTGGATCTGCAGTACATCTCGACCAAGCAGATGCTCGCGGACTTCCTGACGAAGCCGCTGGACAGTGACCTGCACATGACAGGGGCACGAGGCATCGGGATGGTGAGCGCAGCAGACGAGGACTGAATGGGCGGGCTACTTCACAGGTGGCCGACATTGCTGGGCCCATGGCCGCAGCAAGAATCTAGCCGCAGATGGATGCAGGTGCAAGGGAGATTTTGTTATCTTCTGTATATGCCCCTGGTCCAATCAACAGAAGATTTAGACTGGGTATGCACTGCGCTTGTAGCGCAAGTCCCCCAGCGACATGCAAGAGAGGCTAAGAGAGACAAGGCATGCACTGCTCACCCTTGTGGAGTAAGTCCCCTTGGTCTACTCTTGGTAGTCTACCTGGTGCATGCTCCTTAGGACAACTTCCTACAGCCTAGTGGGTGAAGGCACCGTCTTGCAAGCGAGAGGTCCGGGGTCAAATCCCCCCAGGACCAAATTTTCTTTGTGACTAAAAAGGGCCAAGGAAGCTTCCTAGAAGCTTCTTAGGTCCAAGGTGGATCAAGCGCCACTTGGCGGTCACAGAGGATGCCATGTCATCAAAGCTGATGACACTGTCTAGGGTGGCCTTGGAGGGAGGCCCCTCCAAGGAGCCATTGGGAGCACTGACCAGAGACTATATAAGGCCTGTCATTTGCATGTGATAATATCATCATCTCTTACTCTTGAGACTTGGGAGAAAACTAATCCCTTGTTGGCCACCAAGAAAGAGGATAAAGAACAAGTGCAAGTGCACACTTTGGTGTGTAGCTTTGCCAGTTGGGTGAGAGTTTGGAACACTCTCCGGCCACGGTTGGGACAAGCTAAGTGAACCTTTCAGTGTGGAAACACCACTCCGTGGGTGATCTCTACCTTGGTTGTAATACCGAGGGCGGTCGGTGGTTTGCCTGTCGGCCCCGTTTACTCTAGACCGTGGCCAAGTGCGGAGTGACACAACCAGGGCACAACTAGGGCGCAACTAGGGTACAACTGGGGTGCAACTATCGTGTAGCTAGTGCCCAACTGAGGCGCAACTATGATGCACCTAGAGAGCAAGTAGTGTGCAAGGAGGGTGCATCTAGGGTACAAGCATGGCAAAACTAGGGTGCAAATAGGGCACAAGTATGGCGCAAGTAGGATGCAAGTGGGGCGCAACTAGGGCGCAAGTAGGGTGCAACTAGGGTGGAACCAGGACGCAAGTAGGGTACAACTAGGGCACAACTAGTGCGCAACCAGGTTGCAAGTAGGGTACAAGTAGGGCGCAAGCAGGGCGTAAGTAGGACGCAAGTAGGGCAGAACTAGGGCGCAACTAGGACGTAACTAGGGCACAAAGAGGGTACAAGTAGGACACAAGTAGGACGCAACTAGGGCACAACTAGGGTGCAACTTTGGCGCAAGTAGGACGCAAGTAGGGCGCACTAGGGTACAACTAGGTTGCAACTAGGGCGCAAGTAGGGCACAAGTAGGCACAACTAGGGCGCAAGTGGGGGGCAACTAGTGTGCAATTAAGGCGATAAAAGGGCGTAGCTAGGGTGCAATGAGGGCGTAACTAGGGCGCAAGAATAGCGCAAGTAGGGTGCAACTAGGACGTAGCTAGTACCCACCAGAGGCACAACCAGGACGCAACTAGGACGCAAGTCGGGTGCAACTAGGACGTAATTACGGCGCAACTAGGGTGCAAGTAGGCCGCAAGTAGGGTGCAACTAGGGTGTAGCTAGGGCACAACTATGGTGCAAATAAGGCGTAGCTAGTGTCCAACTATGGCGCAACTAGGGTACAACTAGTAAGTAAGTGGGTGCAACTAGGGCGTCAATAGGACGCAACTAGGGTGGAACTAGGCCGTAACTAGGGTGCAACAAGGGCATAACAAGGGCGCAAGTAGGGCACAAGTAGGGCACAACTACGGCACAACTACGGTGTAACTTTAGTGCAACTAAGGTATAACTAGGGCGCAAGAAGGGCGCAAGTAGGGCGCAACTAGGGCACGACTAAGGCGCAACTAGGGTACAAGGAGGATGAAAGTATAGTGCAAGTAGGACGTAACTAGGGTGTAACTATGGCACAACTACAGCGCAACTAATGTGCAACTAGGGCGCAACTAGGGCGCAACTAGGGCGAAACTAGGAAGGAACTAGGATGTAACTAGGGTGCAACTAGTATGCAATTAGGGCGCAACAAGGGCGTACTTAGTGCCCAACTGAGGCGCAACTAGGGCGCAACTAGGGCGCAACTAGGGTTTAAGTAGGACACAACTAGGACGCAAGTGGGCGCAAGTAGAGCTCACGTAGGGCACAAGTAGGATACAGCTAGGGCGCAAGTAGGGCGCAAGTAGGGTGCAACTAGGGCGATACTAGGGTACAAGTAGGGCACAAATATAATATAACTAGGGTGCAAACAGAGCGCAGATATGATACAAGTAGCATATAAGTATGGTACAAGTAGTCCGCAACTAGGGCGCAACAAGGGTGCAACTAGGGTGCAAGTAGGGTGTAGGTAGGACACAACTAGGGGGCACCTAGGAGGCAACTAGGGCACAAACAGGGCATAGCTAGTGCCCAACTGAGGCACAACTAGGGCGTAAGTAGGGCGCAGCTAGGGCGCAACTAGGGCGCTAGTAGGGCGTAAATAGGGCGCAAGTAGGACACACGTAGGGCGCAACTAGAATGCAACTAGGGTGCAACTAGGACGCAACTAGGCCGTATCCAGTGCCCAACTTGTCACTCCGCACTTGGCCACGGTCTAGAGTAAAGGCGCCGACATGCAAACCGCCGACCGCCCTTGGTATTGCAATCAAGGTAGAGATCACCCACGGAGTGGTGTTTCCACACTGAAAGGTTCACTTAGCTTGTCCCAACCGTGGCCGGAGAGTGTTCCAAACTCTCACCCAACTGGCAATGCTACACACCAAAGTATGCACTTGCACTTGTTCTTTACCCTCTATCTTGGTGGCCAACAAGGGATTAGTTTTCTCCCAAGTCTCAAGAGTAAGAGATGATATGTTATCACATGCAAATGACAGGCCTTATATAGTCTCTGGTCAGTGCTCCCAATGGCTCCTTGGAGGGGCCTCCCTCCAAGGC
>SZWC01002119.1:75322-93495 GCA_023375785.1 Penium margaritaceum | reverse complement strand
GGTGCCTTCACCCACTAGGCTGTAGGAAGTTGTCCTAAGGAGCATGCACCAGGTAGACTACCAAGAGTAGACCAAGGGGACTTACTCCACAAGGGTGAGCAGTGCATGCCTTGTCTCTCTCAGCCTCTCTTGCATGTCGCTGGGGGACTTGCGCTACAAGCGCAGTGCATACCCAGTCTAAGTCTTCCGCTGATTGGACCAGGGGCATACACAGAACATAACAAACTCTCCCTTGCACCTGCGTCCATCTGCGGCTAGATTCCTGCTGCGGCCATGGGCCCAGCGATGTCGGCCACCCGTGAAGTAGCCCGCCCGTTCAGTCCTCGTCTGCTGCGCTCACCATCCCGATTCCTCGTGCCCGTGCCATGTGCGGGTCACTGTCTAGCGGCTTCGTCAGGAAGTCCGTGAGCATCTGCTTGGTCGAGATGTACTGCAGATCCACCACTCCCTTGGCGACGAGGTCGCGCGTGTAGTGATAGCGGATGTCGATGTGCTTGGTCCGCCTGGAGAGGGTGTCCTTGAACGCGATGTCCATCGCGCTCTGGTTGTCGACGTGGATGACTGTGGCCTCCTTCTGTGGTGCGTGCATCTCAGCGAGCAAGCTGCGTAGCCACTGCGTCTCCTTGCACACCTCAGACAGCGCCACGTTTTGAGCTTCTGCGATTGAGATGGAGACAGAGTCCTGCTTGCGGCTGGCCCACGACACAGCGCCGCCGTTCACAAGGCACACAAAGCCCGAGGTGGACTTCCTATCATCCACGTGGCCTCCAAAATCTGCGTCGGTGTAGCACTTGAGGCGCAAAGGGTCTGTTCCTTGAAGGCCGCCGTACTGCAGCCCCATGTGTCGTGTCTTGTTGAGATAGCGCAAAATGCGCTTCACGGCCTGCCAGTGGAGTGGCCCAGGGTTGGCCACGTACCGACTGACTAGCCCCACAGCAAAGGAGATGTCCGGCCGCGTGCCAACCATGGCATACATGATGCTACCCACTGTAGACTGGTACGGCACATCCTGCATTTCGCGGCGCTCGGCTTCCGTGCTGGGGGAGTGTGCGGAGGTGAGATTGCACTTCGTGGGGAGAGGAGTGCTGAGGGGTTTGGCGTCTTCCATACCATAGCGCCGAAGCACCTCTGAGATGTACTTCGTCTAGTTGAGCTCGATGGTGCTTGCTGCTCGGTTGCGATGTATGGCGATGCCCAAGTAGTACTCCAGCTCGCCCATGTCCTTCATCTGAAACCGTCCATGCAGCTTCTCCTTGAGGCCCTCGAGGGCTTTCATGGAGGTGGAGGCCAGAATCAGGTCATCCACGTACAGCGCTACCAGCAATAGCCCCTGGTCATCCGCACGCACATACACACTGGGGTCGTTGTGGCAGTGCGAGAAGCCAAGGCCAGCCATGAAGCTGTCCATCTCCTTGTACCAGATCCTTGGGGCCTGTTTCAGCCCGTAGAGCGCCTTGATGAGGCGATACCACTACTCGGGTTTTGCCTTGACACCCTCGGGCACCTCCATTAGTAACGCCCACCACGTGTGCGTTTGGTGGTCTGTCCACCAGCACCCACGTTCCGTTCTCCTCGATGGAGGCGAGCTCGCTCTCCATCGCCTCATTCCACTTAGCGGCGTCTGGCCGCGAGAGAGCCTCGGCGATGGTAGCCGGCTCTCCCTGCGCAAGGCACGACCAGCTCAGGCCAGTCCACTCGGCCTTCCCTCCGTCTCAATGCTTCGCAGGCTTTGCTTGGCGCTCACTGCGCCGCAGTGCTGCTGGTGCTGGCTGCTCGTGCTGCTGCTGCTGTGCTTCCCCAGGAGGGGTCGCTGGAAGGGAAGAGCCACTGGCCTCTGAGGAGGCCTCGGATGTCTCCGACGCGGTGTCAGATGTCAATTCCGCTTCAGCCTGAGCGGACGCTCTCCCTGAATTGGCAGCCTCGCGGGCTATGGCCACTGGCGTCCCACGCCAGTTAGGCGGGGGTATGTCGCCCGCCTCTAGCAGCACGATCCACTCTCCCTGTTTTGGAGAGTTCTCTGGGTCCAGCAGTTCTCCCTTGTCGTGTGACTCTTCCTGAAAGGTCACATCTCTGGAGGTGATGAATCTCCCTGCTGCCTGGTCCCACAGCCTGTACGCCTTGTGCGCGGCCTCATAGCCGATCATCATGCACTTGCGCGCACGTGCATCCAACTTCCCCGCTCCTTGCCCGTCTTGGATTTTGGCCCAAGCCGTGCAGCCGAAAACCTTTAGGTGAGAGGCATCCGGCTTCTTTCCCGACCACGCCTCCTGCGGGGTCATGCGTTCTGCACTTTGCTCCTTTTCTGTCCCCTTGCTACGCAGTGCTGCAGCAGGCATGAGGTTGATGAGGTAGCATGCAGTGTGCGCTGCTTCCGCCCAGAAGCGAGGAGGGAGCTTTGAGTCGAACAGCATGGTTTACGTCATGGCCAGAATGGTCTGGTTCATGCGCTCGGCCACGCCGTTGCTCTGCGGTGTGTAGGGGGTAGTAGGTTGGTGGACAATGCCGTGTGCCCGAAGCCACGGCTTGCACCTCTCGTACTCTCCGCCGTTGTCGCTCCACAGGGCCTTGACCTTCTGTCCGGTTTGTCGCTCCACCATCGCGACAAACTCTTGCAGGCGCTCCAGCACCTCTCCCTTTGTTTTGAGGAAGTACACCCACACCTTCCGAGAGTAATCATCGATGAAGGTGAGGAGGTACTTGGAGCTGCCATTGGACGTGGTACGCATGGGGCCACACATGTCGCTGTGGACAAGGTCGAGTATGCCCTCTGTTCTGCGACCGTTTTTGGAGAAGCGTTTCCGCTTTGACTTCCCTTGTAGGCAATCCTCACACCCGGCGTTGCATCCACCCTTCAGCTCACATCCCTCCAGCCCGCGTACAACCTTCTGCTCCTGCATGACCTACAGGGTGCTGTCGGCCACGTGCCCAAGGCGTCTGTGCCACAGCTTCGCAGTTACTACTCCCGCGTCTTTAGCCGCCATAGCAGTTGGCATGGATGGTGTCTTGGCGTTCAGCGATGGTGCAACTTCTGCTACTGCCTCTGCCGCCCCAGCGTGCCCTTCCGTGCTCTTCGTCTGCAGAACGTAGAGCCCATCCGTTCGTGGCACCTTGGCGACAAGGTCTGACGCAGCGTAGGTAATCGTCACGTCCTCGTTCTTGAGGATGACGGCTTCCTTCTGTGTGAACACCACTGTCATCGCGTGATCCGTAATCCGCGAGACGGAGAGGAGGTTCGCGGCGAATGTTGGCATGTAGACAACGTTCTGCAGCCGCAACTCCTTGTCGGCTCCGTTGAGCCTTGTGTGCACGACCTTCTCTCCCTCACCAGCCGCGTACTCGATGCCGCCGTTGGCGCACCGGAACTTGGCCGTGGACGGTGTGAGGGACGAGAAGCCACATGCCTCGCGAGAGGTGTGGTAGTCCGTGCCACTGTCGAGCCCGAAGGCTCCCGGCCGCAGAAGCGCAGAGTCCTTGGGAGGGGCCTTGCTCTCGGCCATCATGCTCATGGACGTCGAGTCCACCTTCTTACTCACGTTGCTGCTCCCACCACCGCCTCCTTCCTTCTTTGGTGCGCGACACTCCCGCGCCCAATGCCCCGCCTTGCCACAGTTATGGCACTTGCCCTTCTTCTTGCCGCTCTTCCCGCCGCCACTGCTTCTGCTGTTGCCATAGAGGAGGTGCCTCCCGAGCCACTCGCGTATGCGGCGTTATTGATGACGCCGTTGTTGCGCCGCATGGCCTCGTTCCGGACAAACTCGGAGACAAGAGGGTACGTGAACTCCGACTCCTCCCAACCACCTAAGGTGGTAGTCATGGGACCCCAGCTTGGCGGTAAGGCCATGAGGAGAATCATGGCCTGCATCTGTTGGTCGAGCTGCCAGGACATGGCGCGGGCTTCTTGAAGCAGTCCTTCGAACTGCTGGAGGAAGTCCGACATGGATTCCCCCTCGCCCACCCGCAGCCCGATGAGGCGCTACAGGATGAAAAGTCGATTGGCGAGGGAAGTTGACTGGTACACATTCGTCAGCTTGGTGTAAGCCTCAGCTGCCGTCGTGCACCCCTCGATGTGGGAGATTAGGGAGGGGCTTATGGACGTGACGAGGAGTGCGAGAGCGATGTCATTCCGCTCTTGCCACTCTGCGTATTCTGCGCTTGCCTCGTCCTCCGGTGCTACCTCCATCCCTTTGAGCATGTTGAGGTACCCGCGTACGCGCATCACCACCTCAAACTGCCATTTCCACGTGCCGGAGTCTTTGCCATCGAAGCGTGCGATGGCGTTGGCCGCACCCAACTCGGCGGGCCGTGAGGTGACTGGAACGATCTCTTGACCCCCCGGCATGATAGCGGTGTGATCAAGGATGCTCACTTAGTCTCTGCTGTTCTGCTTCGTTCAGGCCGATGTAGGCTGATGAGGCTGATGACTGCTACAGATTTTCAAGGTGCAGTCCGTTGCATACACCTCCAGCCGATGGTCTCCTAGCTATTGTGGAGGAAGTGCTCCCACAGACACGGGGTCGTATCCACAAGGGCAGAGCGTAACCCGCTTAGGACTCGAGGGTCATACCCACAATGGCAGAGCGTATCCATGTTCCTTGTCCATGGAGAGCAAAAGTGGACCACGGGTCCAAGCCGCGTCCGGTCTCTCACAATGCGTACCTTGGTCCAGAGTGGACCGACGATGAAGCAGATGGAGCAGTGGTGTCTTGTCTGCTGCTGAGGTACCTGTCACGTGAACTGAGCGGTGGTACAAGTTTCCCGATCAGTGTGGGCCCATAACCCTTTGTCACTCCACACTTGGCCACGGTCTAGAGTAAACGGCGCCGACAGGCAAACCGCCGACCGCCCTTGGTATTGCAACTAAGGTAGAGATCACCCACGGAGTGGTGTTTCCACACTGAAAGGTTCACTTAGCTTGTCCCAACCGTGGCCGGAGAGTGTTCCAAACTCTCACCCAACTGGCAATGCTACACACCAAAGTGTGCACTTGCACTTGTTCTTTACCCTCTTTCTTGGTGGCCAACAAGGGATTAGTTTTCTCCCAAGTCTCAAGAGTAAGAGATGATATGTTATCACATGCAAATGACAGGCCTTATATAGTCTCTGGTCAGTTCTTCCAATGGCTCCTTGGAGGGGCCTCCCTCCAAGGCCACCCTAGACAGTGTCATCAGCTTTGATGACATGGCACCCTCTGTGACCGCCAAGTGGCGCTTGATCCACCTTGGACCTTAGAAGCTTCTAGGAAGCTTCCTTGGCCTTTTTTTGTCATAAAGAAAATTTGGTCCTGGGAGGATTTGACCCCGGACCTCTCGCTTGCGAGACGGTGCCTTCACTCACTAGGCTGTAGGAAGTTGTCCTAAGGAGCATGTACCAGGTAGACTACCAAGAGTAGACCAAGGGGACTTACTCCACAAGGGTGAGCAGTGCATGCCTTGTCTCTCTCAGCCTCTCTTGCATGTCGCTGGGGGACTTGCGCTACAAGCGCAGTGCATACCCAGTCTAAGTCTTCCGCTGATTGGACCAGGGACATACACAGAACATAACACAACTGTGGGACAACTGGGGCGCAAATAGGGCGCAAGTAGGGCGCAAGTAGGGCGTAACCAGGGCACAAGTCTGGCGCAACTAGGGCGTAACTAGGGCGCAAGTAGGGTAAAAGTCGGGCACAAGTGGGGCGCAACTAGGGTGCAACTAGGGTGCAACCACGGTGTAACTAGGGTGCAAGCAGGGCGTAAGTAGGGCGCAAGTAGGGTCCAACTAGGGCACAACTTGGGCGCAACTAGGGTGCAACTAGGGGGCAAGTAGGGTGCAACTAGGGCGTAACTAGGGTGCAAGAAGGGTGTAAGTACGGCGCAAGAAGGGCGCAACAAGGACGCAACTAGGGCAAATTTAGGACGTAATTAGGATGGAACTAGGGCGTAGCTATTGCCCAACTAAGGCGCAATTATGGTGCAACTAGGGCGCAACTACGGCGCAACTAGGACGTAAGTAGGACGCAAGTAGGGCACAAGTAGGGTGGAACGAGGTCATATCTAGGGTGCAACTATGGCGCAAGTAGGGTGCAACTAGGACGCAACTAGGGAGTAGCTAGTGCCAAAGCGAGGCAAAATTAGGGCGTTACTAGGGCGTAACTACGGTGCAACTAGGGCACAACTAGATCGCAAGTAGGACGCAAGCAGGGTGCAACTAGGGCGCAACTAGGGTGCAACTAGGGCGCAACTAGGGCGCAAGTAGGGTGCAAGTAGGGGGCAAGCAGGGTGCAACTATGGCGTAACTAGGATGCAACTATGGCACAACTATGTCAGAATATTGTTCAAGACTCACATGGCTCAACCGGATTCTCTCTTGTCTCCTCGACGTCATTTACCTACTCACTGGACATCCAATCTGTGCGAAATGGAAAAGCCTGTCCGGTCCCGGCTCGCCCCTCACAACCTGCTTTCCGAACGACTCAGATGGCAGGACCAATCAGGTTTCTCCAGTCTGACCATCCGACCGTCCCAGCCCACCACAACTAGTGCCGACGGCCTACACACAATGTAACGACTGGTAAGTTTTGCCGACAGCAGATGAGGGTCCTTGGTCCACTCACTGTGCCTACAAAGAAGGTTTGACAGAAGAAGCACGTATTCCGCTTAGTACGGGAGGAATACCAAGAGTCCAAGATCATGCGGAGCCGCACCGCGCCTCCGCACTGCTCAGACACAACAGCAGTAGCAATAACAAAGGGGCAGCTGCGGCTACACATCTCGCACAGTCCGCCCTAATGGGTGTAGGTGCCCGTGCTCTAGCTCTAGGAGTATTAAGGACTACCTAGTACGAATAGTAATAGTCTCCTTGTATTCTATTGCCTCAGTTCATTTCCTCAATTCATTCCTTAGTTATTTCATCAATCATCTCCTCAATTATCTCTTCCACGAAGTCTCTCGAGCCCTTGGTTCATCGCTTCCGCTCAGGCCTCAGGCCCTTGTCCAAGTCTTGCCTCAACATCCTCAAGTAGAGTGAACTTGGCATCTGGTGTCTGCTTTGCTGCCGTCCTGCCCTAACCTTCAGTGTGGTCCCATGAAGGCTCTGTGACTTGTGTCCCGTGTTCCGGTTCTGTCAGCACTTTCGAGTCCATCTACACCTGAATTGCCATACTTCTTCGCTCATCCTCAACATTTCGTCGCTTCTTCTCCTCGCGCTCTCTTTGCATGCCCATATCAAGCGCTCTTCTGTGATGTCATCCTTCCCTCATCTTCTTATACCTTCGTGGTAGCTTCCACACTAACTGTTTGACCGCTTCTCTACATTCTTCACTACTCCCATTTCTCTGACATGGTATCAGAGTACAGGGAAAGAACCTGTATCCATCATCTCCCATCCGCAGATCTCTAATGCCTGAAATGCCAGGCCAAGCCGTGCCGTCTCTGCCTTGTCCTTCTCCTCAGCTGACATCATCTGCATCTCTCATAATCTGCCTTAGTGCACATGGTTTGCCCATGCGCCCACTTGCGCAATTGTACTGTCAACCAGAGACATGTATGGGCGCACCATTGTGATAAGCACAACTGCCTCATTCATCACCACTCTTCCTTGTTGCAGCATTCAAGCCTTCAAATCTCTGCCGCCTTGACATCCTCATGCCTTTTGCATCATGCTGACCTTCGAATGCACCTCTCCCTCTCCAGCAGATCTGACTCCTCACCAGGATGACTGCTTGGACTAGTACTACGATGACTACTTCTACCATGCTGAAGCGCTTGCTTTGCATGAAGCCACCTCAGCAGGTTAAGCTGCATTGGATCCTGTCGCTGCTATGGGACTTCTCCTCTACTCCGACACTCCAGCTTTCTCCCACGAGGAATTGAATAAGTTCATGCTCCTCGACTACGGTACAACCATCAATGGTACCCTCCGCAGCAAATCAGCACCCCTTGCAGCCGTTTCTCTAACTCTGCAGAGCACTCCTCTCTTAACTACAGAAGAAACTTCACTCTTACTCTCAACACCTCCTGCAGCTAATACCACAACTTGCTACATTCCACCTCCAAGACGCTTGAAGCAGACTACCAACTCAGCAATATCAGCTCAGCCTGCTCCCTCCACCGCCTCCCCTGACCCGAACGCTTCATGTGACAGAGCAACGGTCTCGGACACTCCTACTGCTATTTCTCCTTCAATCAAATTTTTGCCTACTGACAATCACACTCCTGTAGACTGCTCTGCTCTAACAGGTTTTTTCCCTCCTACTGTCACATCCTCAGCAACAGCACCAACATACATTCTCGTTCTAGCAATCCCGCCTGGCTTTGCGCCTCACTCCCCTGCGTCCTCTGCACCACATTCTAATCCCAACACAACTCTCTCTGCTCTGTCCCTTGGTCCTCATCCATCAATTGCTTCCTCTTGCAGCAGCCGCGCAACCAATGTGCCCGCATTGCGGTCATCAGTAGCCTGTGCAACCTCAGAACTGGAACGTCGACAACCAAACGAGTGCTACCGCCAGCTCATCCTCTGCCCACAACACTCACTATTCTACCCTCCTTCACTCTATGTTCCTCACTCTACATCATCTCGCGGACCTCAATCAGTCTCTCCTAACAATTGTGATGTTGCTCTTCAAAATATCTACATCTCCTCAGTGCCATTGCAGCCTCTCAAGGGAAAATCTGAGTCCCTCAAGCTGATGACATGCATGCTGCCAGCTCATCATCGCCTCTGCGGGCTTCACTGGAGGTTGTCATTCTTCCGCCATCTGTTTGGACCAGCTCAACCTTTCCAAAGCCCTCATCCTTCCTCAACTCTACTGCAACTATCCAGCTGCTGTCGCATTCTCTATGCCCCCCTGGATCCAGCAGTGGCACATTTATCCCCTCTCACGTGCTCTCTCAGCACCCGTCACCATGGATGCATGGGTTCACTCCTCCAACTGCTTCTCTATCCTCCAGTGTCCATGGACTATGTAAGAGGACTCCAATATCTCTTCTCTTGGTGCCCGTCCCAGCGTCAGCTCTTATCACCCACACTCTGGCATGCAGCCATTTGACGCCACCCGATTGTCCCTCCATCTCTTCTGGACGGCTGGAAAATACCTGACCTCCCTCTACAGCTTCTTCTTTGTGAGCCGTGTGCTCTTGAGGGCGCCTATCAGAATATTCGTCAAGACTCACATGGCTCAACCGAGTTCTCTCCTGTCTCCCTGGCGTCATCCTCCTATCCCCTGGATATCCGATCAGTGGGAAATGGAATAGCCAGTCCGGTCCCGGTTCAGCCCTCGTAGCCTGCAATCCGAACGGCTCAGATCGCAAGACCAATCAGGCTTCCCTGGTCTGACCATCCGACCGTCCGAACCCACCACGACCAGTGCCAACGGACTACCCACGCAATGTAATGAGCGGCAAGTTCTGCCGACAGCAGGTATGCGTCTTGGTTTGGTCAGCGTGGCTACAACGAAGGCTCGGCAGAAGAAGCACGCCCTCTGCTCATCATGGGAGGACTACCAAGAGTCCAAGATCGTGCGGAGCCACACCGCAGACACAGCAGCTACAGCAGCAGTACAGTGGTGGCTGCGGCTACACATCTCGCACCGCCCATCCTAATGGGTGTAGGCCCCCCTGCTCTAGCTCTAGGACTATCTAGGACTACCTAGTACTAATAGCAGTAGTCTCCTTGTACTCTATTGCATCAGTTCATTCCCTCAATTAATTCCTCAGTTATTTCATCAATCATCTCCTCAATCATCCCTTCCGCAAAGTCCATCGGGCCCTCGGCCCCTCGCTTCCACTCAGGCCTCTGGCCCTCATCCAAGTCCTGCCTCAACATCCTCAAGCAGGGTGAGGATGTGTTGCCGTCCTTCCCTAACATTCGGTGTGCTTCCATAATGGCTCTGTGGCCTGTGTCACACGCTCTGGTTCTGTCAGCACTTTCTACTCCGTCATCTACACCTGAAGTGCCGTGCTTCTTCGCTCATCCTCAACGCTTTGTCGCTTCCGCTCCTTGCGCTCTCTTCGCATGTCCACATCAAGCGCTCCTTTGTGACGCCATCCCTCCATCAGCTTCCTACACCTTCGTGGCAGCTTTCGCACTATCAGTTTGACCGATTCTCCGCATTATCCGCTACTCCCATTTTCCTGTAGGGTGCAACGAGAGCGCAACCAGGGCGCAAGTAGGGCGTAGCTAGTGCCCAACTGAGGCACAACTAGAGCGCAACAAGGGTGTAACTAGGGCGCAACTAGGGCGCAAGACGGGCGCAACTAGGGCGCAAGTAGGGTGCAAGTAGGACACAAGGATAATGCAAGTAAGGCTTAACTAGGGAACAACTAGGGCGTAATAAGGGCGTAAGTAGGGTAAAAGTAGGGCGCAAGTAGGGCGCAACTAGGGCGTAACTAGGGCACAACTAGGGCGCAACTAGGGCACAAGAAGGACGCATCTAGGGTGCAACAAGGGTCCAACTATGGCACAACTAGGGTGCAACAAGGGCGCAATTAGGAGGCAACTAGAGGGCAACTAGGGCGTACCTAGTACTTAATTGATGTGCAACTAGGGCGCAACTAGGGCGCAACTAGGGCGCAACTAGGGCGCAACTAGGACGCAAGTAGGGCACAAGTATGGCGCAAGTAGGGTGCAACTAGGGCGTTACTAGGGTGCAACTAGGGTGCAACTAGGGCGCAACTAGGGTGCAACTAGGTGTAACTAGGGGGCAACTAGGGTGCAACTAACTAGAGTGTAACTAAGGCGCAAGTAGGACGCAAGTAGGATACAAGTATGGCGCAAGCAGGGTACAACTAGGACATGACTAGGGCGCAGGAAGGGTGCAAGTAGGACGCAAAAGGGCGCAACTAGGGCAAAACTAGGACACAACTACGACGCAACTAGGGCGCAGCTAGGGCGCTACTAGGGCGTAGCTAATGCCCAACTGAGGCGCAACTAGGGTACAACTAGGGCGCAATTAGGGCGCAACTAGGGCGCAAGTATGGCGCAAGCAAGGCGCAAATACGGTGCAACTAGGACACAACTGGGCACAAGTAGGACGTAGCTAGTGCCCAACCGAGGCGCAACTAGGGCATAACTAGGGCGTAACTAGGGGGCAAGTAGGGCGCAACTAGGGTGCAAGTAGGGCGTACCTAGGGTGCAACTAGAGCGTAACTAGGGCATAAGTAGGGTGCAACTAGGACACATCTAGGACGCAATTAGGGTGTAGCTAGTGCTAAACTGAGGTGCTACTAGGGCGCAACTAGGACCCAAGTAGGGCACAACTAGGACGCAAGGAGGGCACGAGTAGTGCGCATCTAGGGTGCAAGTAGGACGCAACTAGGGCGCAAGCAGGGCGCAACTAGGAGCAACTAGAGTGTAACTAGGGTACAAGTAGGACGCAAGTAGGATGCAACCAGGGCACAACTAGGGCGTAACTAGTGTGCAAGTAGGGCGCAAATCGGGTGGAACTAGGGCGTAACTAGGACGCAACAAGGGTGCAACTAGGGCGCAAGTATGTTGCAAATAGGGCACAAGTAGGACGCGATTAGGGTGCAACTAGGGTGCAACTTGGGTACAAGAAGGGCGTAAGTAGGACCCAACTAGGGTGCAAGTAGGGTGCAACTAGGGCGCAATTAATACGCAACAAGGGTGTAACTAAGGTACAACTGGGGGGCAACTAGGGCGCAAGTAGGGCACTTTTAGGGTGTAACTAGTGCGGAACTAGGGTACAACTAGGGCGCAACTAGGACGTAGCTAGTGCCAAACTGAGGCGCAACTGGGGCGGAACTAGGGCGCAAGTCGGGTGCAACTAGGGCGCAAGTAGGGCGCAACCAGGGCACACGTAGGGCATAAGTAAGGCACAACTAGGGCGCAACTAGTGCACAAGTAGGGCGCTACTAGGGCGCAAGAAGGGTGCAACCAGGGTGCAACTAGGGCATAACTAGGACGCAACTAGGGCGCAACTCAGACGCAAGTAGGGCGTAAGTAGGACGCAACTAGGACACAACCAGGGCGTGACTAGGGTACAACTAGGACACAAATAGGGCGCAAGTAGGGCGCAACTAAGACGGAATGAGGGCGCAACTAGGGTGCGACTAGGGTCCAACAAGGGTGCAAGTAGGATGCAAGAAGGCCGCAACTAAGGCTTAACTAGGGTGCAACTATGGCACAACTAGGGCACAACTAGGGCGCAACTAGGGCGTAGCTAGTGTCCAATTGAGGCGCAACTAGGGTGCAACTAGGCCACAACTAGGGTGCAGGTAGTATGCAAGTAGGGTGCAAGTAGGACGCAACTATGGTGCAACTAGAGAACAAATAGGATATAGCTAGTGCCCAACTGAGGCGTAACTACGGCACAAATAGGGCGTAACTAGGGCGCAACTAGGGTATAAGTAGGACGCAACTATGGTGTAAGTAGGACATAAGTAGGATACGAGTAGGACACAAGTAGGGCGTAACTAGGGCGCAAGTAGGGTGCAACTAGGGCATAACTAGGAGGCAACTAGGGTTCAAGTAGGGCGCAAGTAGGATGCAACTAGGACACAACTAGAGCACAACTAGGATGCAAGTAGGACGCAAGTAGGGTGCAAGTAGGGTGTAAGGAGCGCACAACTAGGGCGTACATAGGACGTAAATAGGGTGTAAATAAAGCATAGCTAGTGTCCATTTGAGGCACAAATAGGGCGTAAGTAGGGCGCAACTAGGGTACAACTAGGGCGCTAGTAGGGTATAACTAGGGCGCAAGCAGGACGCAAGTAGGGCACAACTAGGGCGCAACTAGGGTATAACTAGGGTGCAACTAGAGCGTAGCTAGTGCCGAACCGAGGGGCAACTAGGGCGCAATTAGAGCACAAGTATGACGTAACTAGAGTACAGGTAGGGCACAACTAGAGCGCACCTATGGCACAACTAGGACGCAACTAGGACGTAAGTAGGGCGCAAGTAGGGCATAACTAGGCCACAATAATGGCGCAACTAGGGCGTAACTAGGGCACAAGTAGGGCACAAGTAGGGTGCAACTAGGACGCAACTAGGGTACAACTAGGGCGTAAGTAGGGTGAAAGTAGGGCCCAAGTAAGGCGCAACTAGGACGCAACTAGGGCGTCACTAGGACGCAATTTCGGCGCAACTAGGACGTAGCTAGTGCCCAACTTAGGTGCAACTTGGGCGTAACTAGGGCGGAACTAGGACACAACTAGGGCGCAAGGAGGGCGCAAGTATGGTACACGTAAGGCGCAACTAGAGCGCAACTAGGGCGCAACTATGGCATAGCTAGTACCCAACCAAGGCGCAACTAGGACGCAACTAGGGTGCAACTAGGATGCAAGTAGAACACAACAAGGACGCACGTAGGGTGCAACTAGGGCGTAACTAGGGCTTAACTAGGGTGCAACTAGGGCGTAGCTAGTGCCCAATTGAGGCGCAACTAGGGTATAACTAGGGCGCAAGTAGGGCACAACTAGGCCACAAGTAGGGTGTACGTAGGATGCAAGTAGGGCACAACAAGGGCGCACGTAGGGTACAAGTAGGGTGCAAGTAGGACGCAAGTAGTGCGCAGCTAGGGCGCAAGCAGGACGTAGCTAGGACACAACTAGGACAAACTAGGGTGCAAGTAGGGCGTAAGTAGGGTAAAACTAGGGTGCAATTAGGATGCAACTAGGACGCAAGTAGGACGAAAGTAGGGTGCAAGTAGGGTGCAACTAGAGAGCAACTAGGACATAAGTAGGGTGAAAGTAGGGCGCAAGTAGGCTCCAACTAGGGTGCAACTAGGGCGTAAGTAGGGTGCAAATATGGCGCATCTAGGGTACAACTTCGGCGCAACTAAGGCGCAACTGGGTATAACCAGGGCGCAAGTAGGACGCAACTAGGGCGCAGCTAGGATACAATTAGGATTCAACAAGGGCGCAACTAGGATGCAACTAGGATGCAACGAGGGCACAAGTAGGGCACAAGTAGGGCGTAACCACGATGTAACTATAGTCTAATTAGGGCGCAACTAGGGCGTAGCTAGTGCGTGTCCTTGCTCTGCTTGCACCCTGTCTTTGCCAACCTCTCACAGCTCTTAGTTTCTTGCTCCGTTGCTCACGCTCCTTCGCTCAGCCATCACTCCACTTGCCTTTGCTTCCTCTCTCAACTGGACGTCTGCCTCTCTACTGTGACCCTTCGACCTCTCCCAAGTCCTGCGACTAACTCCTTGGGACAATACTCGCTTACGTCACCGTGCTAATGCACTCGTGCATGTTCCAACACTTCTGCCTGCTTCTGCTGCTGCCTTCGTTGTGCTTACATTCTTCTGACATGGTATCAGAGCCTCAGGCAACATCACCTAATGTCCCATGACCGCGTCAGCACTCTGCCGCCATCCTTCCTCTACCGCTTCTATTCGCGCTCTTTTGCCACCGCTACCGCCGTCCCGCGCCTCTCCGCTTTGCGAGCAGCAGACATCAGCAGCACTGCCTGACGAGCTCCCCATGCTAAAGAAACGTCTCGTCATCCTGAGGAAGCCCTGTGCCCATTTCCGCGTCCGTGGCCAACAATCGGTGACTCGTCGTTCACATCAGCCGTAAGCAACTCTCGACCCGCCGCCTACCGTCAACTACCTGGAAGTTTCCTGCTATTCGCCATCCATCACTCCACATTTCTCCAACCCCCGCAAGCACCTCCTCATCTTGCTTCTTCCCTCGTCAGTCTCATCTGCTTTACCTCATCATCTTCAGCCCACCTGCATCTATCATCTCGAGCCATCTTCTCGCATAACCTTCTCGCTCCGTCAGCAGCTGCAGCCCAAACTACCGTCGTCAGGATATCGGACATCACCAGTCTTCCTACCATTTCCGAGCCAACTGGGGAACAAACCGTCACTCTCCTGACATCAACGGACCACTGCCTCTGGCCGCTACCTGATTCCCTCTGTTGCAACCAACCTCCTCCAGCTGCCAGAATATCGGATACCATAAGTCTTCTTGCCCGCCGAAGGGCCAACTGGGGATCAAACCGTCACTCTCCAGAAAGTAGAAGAAGTAGTTGTACCGCTCTCCCTCCTACCTCACTGCCTCTCATCGCGCCATCCCCTACTCGCCTCGCTCTCAACCTTCCGTCATCAATCTTCTTTTTCGCATCATCCTCATCTGCCACGATCAGTCCTCCTTGTCCTCCTCGCCTATGTCTCCTCAGCCTCATTGTTGGGAAAGGAGCCGTCCGGCTCAGTTTCAGGTCCACAGGAGCAAGTTCCAGGAAACTTCCAGATGCCTGCTCCGATCGTCAACCCGTCTTCACCATTAGAAAGATCAGGTGGCAAATTATCTACGGTCCAAGTTTCAGGCCGATCCAACGGTCGGATTGGGAGATATGAATTTTCAAAGTTTCAGGGGTCATGGACCGCCGATGTCTAGGTGGCCATGGGCGATGGCTCCATGCCTTAGCCTGAGAAAAGAAAAAGGCAAGAGGTCCAGGGTCAAGACCTGATGGGAGAAATATCCAAAAAGGTCCTTGGTCTTAGGATTACCTTGTCAGAGTGTGCTGACTAGGATAAAGGTACCTCTCCTTACTTTTTAGGTGAGGTAAGATCCTTGTGTGCTAGCCATGGACACATGACGATTCTCCATGAGTTTGTGGGTGATGTGACCACTAGGAGTGTGCCATGAGAGCATTCTCTAGCTCTATAGGTCGTGTGTGACTGGTCAGCCTGATTGTTGGGCTGATTTCCTCTGTTGTGTGAGATTGTGGACTCTAGTGTGTGAATCTTAGCCTCCATGGCTAAGTGGTGTGGCTTGTGAGAGGGCTGACTTGCCCAAGCTCTAGCTCTATATGTACTCCATCATTTTGAGTGATTCAACAACCATTCTTCAGCACAACTGATGCCCTTTCAGTCCCACATGCTCCCTGCTCCAAGGCTCCCTCTCTCCTCCAGATCCAATATTTGGTATCAGAGCCAGATTCTGCCAGATTCAGCCAGCACAGTCAGTTTGAGAGTGACGGGTTAGGGTCAAAGCTTGACCAAATTTGACAATCAACCACTGGATCTTCAAGTTCGCAAGACACGCTTTCCAACGAGCCCAAGATCGCGAAGATCCAACGGTTGGATTAAGAGTTATGCTCAAAACGAGGTTGGCCAGGGCTACACTCTTCTCTAGGAGTAAGGCTGTCGCCTTGTGATGACCATAACTCTCTCATTTCTTTGTCAAACTTGGTGGTCTGTCCACCAGCACCCACGTTCCGTTCTCCTCGATGGAGGCGAGCTCGCTCTCCATCGCCTCCTTCCACTTAGCGGCGTCTGGTCGCGAGAGAGCGTCGGCGATGGTAGCCGGCTCTCACTCCGCAAGGGACGACCAGCTCAGGCCAGTCCACTCGGCCTTCCCTCCGTCTCAATGCTTCGCAGGCTTTGCTTGGCGCTCACTGCGCCGCAGTGGTGCTGGTGCTGGCTGCTTGTGCTGCTGCTGCTGTGCTTCCCCAGGAGGGGTCGCTGGAAGGGAAGAGCCACTGGCCTCTGAGGAGGCCTTGGATGTCTCCGACGCGGTGTCGGATGTCAACTCCGCTTCAGCCTGAGCGGACGCTCTCCCTGAATTGGCAGCCTCGCTGGCTATGGTCACTGGCGTCCCACGCCAGTTAGGCGGGGGTATGTCGTCCGCCTCCAGCAACACGATCCACTCTCCCTGTTTTGGAGAGTTCTCTGGGTCCAGCAGTTCTCCCTTGTCGTGTGACTCTTCCTGAAAGGTCACATCTCTCGAGGTGATGACTCTCCCTGCTGCCTGGTCCTACAGCCTGTACGCCTTGTGCGCGGCCTCGTAGCCGATCATCACGCACTTGCGCGCACGTGCATCCAACTTCCCCGCTCCTTGCCCGTCTTGGATTTTGGCCCAAGCCGTGTAGCCGAAAACCTTTAGGTGAGAGGCATCCGGCTTCTTTCCCGACCACGCCTCCTACGGGGTCATGCGTTCTGCACTTTGCTCCTTTTCTGTCCCCTTGCTGCGCAGTGCTGCAGCAGGCATGAGGTTGATGAGGTAGCATGCAGTGTGCGCTGCTTCCGCCCAGAAGCGAGGAGGGAGCTTTGAGTCGAACAACATGGTTCGCGTGATGGCTAGAATGGTCTGGTTCATGCGCTCGGCCACGCCGTTGCTCTGCGGTGTGTAGGGGGTAGTAGGTTGGTGGACAATGCCATGTGCCCGAAGCCACGGCTTGCACCCCTCGTACTCTCCGCCGTTGTCGCTCCGCAGGGCCTTGACCTTCCGTCCGGTTTGTCGCTCCACCATCGCGACAAACTCTTGCAGGCGCTCCAGCACCTCTCCCTTTGTTTTGAGGAAGTACACCCACACCTTCTGAGAGTAATCATCGATGAAGGTGAGGAGGTACTTGGAGCCGCCGTTGGACGTGGTGCGCATGGGGCCACACACGTCGCTGTGGACAAGATCGAGTATGCCCTCTGTTCTGCAACCGTTTTTGGAGAAGCGTTTCCGCTTTGACTTCCCTTGTAGGCAAGCCTCACACCCGGCGTTGCATCCACCCTTCAGCTCACATCCCTCCAGCGCGCGTACAAGCTTCTGCTCCTGCATGACCTGCAGGGTACTGCCGGCCACATGCCCAAGGCGTCTGTGCCACAGCTTCACAGTTGCTACTCCCGCGTCTTTAGCCGCCATAGCAGGCGCATGGATGGTGTCTTGGCGTTCAGCGATGGTGCAGCTTCCGCTACTGCCTCTGCCGCCCCAGCGTGCCCTTCCGTGCTCTTCGTCTGTAGAACGTAGAGCCCATCCGTTCGTGGCACCTTGGCGACAAGGTCTGATGCAGCGTAGGTAATCGTCACGTCCTCGTTCTTGAGGATGACGGCTTCCTTCTGTGTGAACACCACAGTCATCGCGTGATCCGTAATCCGCGAGACGGAGAGGAGGTTCGCGGCGAATGTTGGCATGTAGACAACGTTCTGCAGCCGCAACTCCTTGTCGGCTCTGTTGAGCCGTGTGTGCACGACCTTCTCTCCCTCACCAGCCGCGTACTCGATGCCGCCGTTGGCGCACCGGAACTTGGCCGTGGACGGTGTGAGGGACGAGAAGCCACATGCCTCGCAAGAGGTGTGGTAGTCCATGCCACTGTCGAGCCCGAAGGCTCCCGGCCGCAGCAGCGTAGAGCCCTTGGGAGGGGCCTTGCTCTCGGCCATCATGCTCATGGACGTCGAGTCCACCTTCTTACTCACGTTGCTGCTCCCACCACCGCCTCCTTCCTTCTTTGGT
>SZWC01002119.1:27990-56752 GCA_023375785.1 Penium margaritaceum | reverse complement strand
CGAAGGGCCTACTGGGGATCAAACCGTCACTCTCCTGAAAATAGAAGAAGTAGTTATACCGCTCTCCCTCCTACCTCACTGCCTCTCATCGCGCCGTCCCCTACTCGCCTCGCTCTCAACCTTCCGTCATCAATCTTCTTTTTCGCATCATCCTCATCTGCCACGATCAGTCCTCCTTGTCCTCCTCGCCTATGTCTCCTCAGCCTCATTGTTGGGAAAGGAGCCGTTCGGCTCAGTTTCAGGTCCACAGGAGCAAGTTCCAAGAAACTTCCAGGTGCCTGCTCCGATCGTCAACCCGTTTTCACCATTGGAAAGATCAGGTAGCAAATTATCTACGGTCCAAGTTTCAGGCCGATCCAACGGTTGGATTGGGAGATATGAATTTTCAAAGTTTCGGGGGTCATGGACCGCCGATGTCAGGGTGGCCATGGGCGATGGCTCCATGCCTTAGCCTGAGAAAAGAAAAAGGCAAGAGGTCCAGGGTCAATACCTGATGGGAGAAATATCCAAAAAGGTCCTTGGTCTTAGGATTGCCTTGTCAGAGTGTGCTGACTAGGATAAAGGTACCTCACCTTANCCATGGACACATGGCGATTCTCCATGAGTTTGTGGGTGATGTGACCACTAGGAGTGTGCCATGAGAGCATTCTCTAGCTCTCTAGGTCGTGTGTGACTGGTCAGCCTGATTGTTGGGCTGATTTCCTCCCTTGTGTGAGATTGTGGACTCTAGTGTGTGAGCCTTAGCCTCCATGGCTAAGTGGTGTGGCTTGTGAGAGGGCTGACTTGCCCAAGCTCTAGTTCTATATGTACTCCATCATTTTGAGTGATTGAACAACCATTCTTCACCACAACTGATGCCCTTTCAGTCCCACATGCTCGCTGCTCCAAGGCTCCCTCTCTCCTCCAGATCCAACATTTGGTATCAGAGCCAGATTCTGCCAGATTCAGCCAGCACAGTCAGTTTGAAAGTGACGGATTAGGGTCAAACCTTGACCAAATTTGACGATCCTCCACTGGATATTCAAGTTTGCAAGACACGCTTTCCAACGAGCCCAAGATCAAGAAGATCCAACAGTCGGATTGAGAGTTATGCTCAAAACGAGGTCGGCCAGGGCTATACTCTTCTCTATGAGTAAGACTATCGCCTTGCGATGACTATAACTCTCTCATTTCTTTGTCAAATTTAAAAAGTGGCACATGCGAATTGTAGTATTTTTCCTAACCTTTCCTTTGGTGCAAAAATATTTGCATTCCATTGATTCGTTTGGGAGGAACGCCGTTTACAAGCTGGCTGGTCTGAGTTGGAATAGGAGCAGAAGCATACGTTGTTTTCAAGAGGGCATATCTTTCAAAATCCCCTGTTGATGACCCTGTTTTTGTTGGAAAGGGAGCCATCCGGCTCAATTTCAGGTCCACAGGAGCAAGTTCCAGGAAAGTACCAGATGCCTGCTCGGATCGCCAATCCGACTTCACCATTGGAAAGATCATGTGGCAAAATGTCTACGGTCGAAGTTTGAGACCGATCCAACAGTAGGATTGGGAGATATGAATTTTGAAGTTTCGGGGGTCATGGACCGTCGATGTCTGGGTGGGCATGGGTGATGGCTCCATGCCTTAGCCTGAGAAAAGAAAAAGGCAAGAGGTCCAGGGTCAAGACCTCATGGGAGAAATATCCAAAAAGGTCCTTGGTCTTAGGATTGCCTTGTTAGAGTGTGCTGACTAGGATAAAGGTACCTCTCCTTACTTTTTAGGTGAGGTGAGATCCTTGTGTGCTAGCCATGGACACATGGCGATTCTCCATGGGTTTGTGGGTTATGTGACCACTAGGAGTGTGCCATGAGAGCATTCTCTATCTCTCTAGGTCGTGTGTGAGTGGTCAGCCTGATTGCTAGGCTGATTTCCTCCCTTGTGTGAGATTATGGATTCTAGTGTGTGAGCCCTAGCCTCCATGGCTAAGTGGTGTGGCTTGTGAGAGGGCTGACTTGCCCAAGCTCTAGCTCTATATGTACTCCATCATTTTGAGTGATTGAACAACCATTCTTCAGCACAAGTAATGCCCTTCCAATCACACATGCTCGCTACTCCAAGGCTCCCTCTCTCCTCCATTTCCAACAGTTTTATGGGTCGATCTGAAAGGTTTTGAGCTGAATTTTCTACTGGTGGGCTCAGTTTGTCCAAATTCCCAGTGTGCTGGCATCAACAGTCCATTTTCTGTCAGACAGATTTCTGGCAGAAGCAACAGCAGAAGCAGGGGTAGCGCCGCCACCCAAGGGCAGCGTTGAGCATCACCAAAGCTCAAAATGGCAGCAGCAGGCGTGGTAACAGCAGCCCAGCCCTTGGAGAGGCTGGAAGGACGCGCCAACTTCATGTTTTGGAAGATCCGTACCCGCCTCCTTTTGGAGGAGAGGGGCTTGTGGGAGGTGGTGAGCGGCGACGAGCGCGCTCCGCCTCCGCAGGCAAAAGGTATCACCGCAGATCAGGTGGTGGCGGGGAAGACGCCGCAGAAAGGTGCTGTAGATGCAAGTTCATCTACAACTGCAGCGGTGGCGTATGAGGAGTGGAAGAAGAAGGACAGGCAGGCCTACAGGTTGCTTGTCAACACCATCTCCAACCCGCATCTTCAGTACGTGAGTGACAAGGCTACTGCAAAGGAGGGGTGGGACACGTTGTGCAAGAAGTATGAGAGCAAGGATCCTGCATTCCTCATGCTTTTGGAGGAAAAGATGATGGCGCTGAAAATGCAGGGTGGTGAAGGGATGGAGGCATACCTGGACAGGGCAAAGGAGCTGGCGAAGTAGCTGAGAGCGGCCGACAACCCTGTGGAAGAGACGCGCTTCATCCTCCTCTTGCTGAGGGGACTCCCAACCAGCTACGATACGGTGCGAGAGACGTTGGAGTGCCAGTCAACTCTCGACCTCGATTTCATCTGCACACACCTGGTGCAGGTGGAACTGCGTCGCAATACCGCAAAACGAAATGGCGGCAACAGCAGCAGTGAAGCAGCTTTCATGGCGATGGGCTCACGCAACCAGCAGCAGCAGCAGTCCGGGCAGCAGAGAGGTAAGAAGAAGGGCAAGTGCCATTATTGCTAGAAAGAGGGGCACTACAAGAAAGAGTGCTTCAAGTTCAAGAGGGACCAAAAGGAGCAGCATCAGCAGCAGCAAAAGCAGTAATCTCCACAGCAACAGTAGCAGCAGTCACAGTAACGTCAGCAGCACCAGCAGCAGCAGCAGCAGAACCAGACCGGCGTGCGCCATTTTGGCAACATGAACGTGGCCAAGGAGGTGCGCGGCCGCCTCTTCATGGCGAAGTCTGACATGTCGCAGGTGGAGAAGGCGGATCTGGGTGTACCAAGAGTCTGACGCACCACAGGGAGTGGTTTACGCAGTTGCTGTCCATCCCTCCCTGTCCTATCGCTTTAGGTGATGATCGGGTGGTGTATGCTGAAGGGATTGGGATTGTGGAGATGTGGTTGGAGACCCCGCGTGGCATTGAAGTGGGAGTATTCCATGGTGTGCTGTACGTACCTAATGCTGCATTCAACCTCCTCTCAGTCTCCTCTCTTACAAACACAGGACTGCGCATCATCTTCGATGATGACTATGGCTACATCCTCAATAAGGATACAGGAGAGGAGTTGGCCAGGTCGGTGAAGGAGGGCGACATGTACCGACTGCTGGGGGCGACCAAGATCCCGCGTGAGCAGAGTCTTGCAGCAGTGGTGCAGGCGAAAGATGGTGAGATCTGGCATGCGCGCTACGGCCACATCGGCATGCGTACCTTGCAGCAGCTTCAAGCAAAGCAGATGGTGCGTGACCTGCCTACCATCTCTAACTTTGAACAGCAGTTGTGCATCGGCTGTTTGGAGGGCAAGCAGCACCGGGAGGCGTTCTCTGGAACAGGGGAGCGTGCGAAGTAGGTGTTGGAGCTGGTCCACACGGACCTGTGTGGACCGATGCAGACCCAGAGCTTTGGAGGCTCTAGGTATTTCCTGACCTTCATTGATGATTTCAGCCGTTACACTGCTGTGTACTTCCTTCCTTCCAAGGACCAGTGCTTTGACAGGTTGAAGGAGTTCAAGGCCATGGTGGAGAACCAGAGTGGCAAGAAGATCAAGGCGCTGCGTAGCGATCGCAGTGGAGAGTACCTGAGCAAGGAGTTCCACGACTACCTCGCAGCAGCTGGCATCAAGGCGCAGCGTACCGCGCCATACTCGCCACAGCATAACGGTGTAGCAGAACGCGCAACCCGTACCATTGTGGAGTCAGCGCGCTCCATGCTGCACGCGGCTCGGCTGACCTACGACTTCTGGGCTGAAGCAGTGAGCACTGCGGTCTACATCAAGAACCGCAGTCCAACTAAGGCGCTGGAGGAGATGACGCCGTACGAGGCGTGGTTTGGCAAGAAATCGAGCGTGGGTCATCTCCGAGCATTTGGCAGCCTGGCGCACATGCACGTACCCAAGGAGAAGCGGCAGAAATGGGATGCAAAGAGTGCGCAGATGCTGATGATTGGCTACGACGTGGCAAGCAAGGCCTATCGCCTCTATGAGAGGGATACAGGCCACGTCATCATCTCCAAGGATGTCGTCTTCAACGAGAGGAACGTAATCGGTACCAACATTGTCTGTGAAAAGGCAGCAGAACCAGCAGCTGACGAGACAGTGGGAGCAGAAATCCTTCCTGATCCACCCTCTCCCGATCTTTCCTCTACTGTGACAGTGGGAGAATCACTCTACTCTCCCATGTCTGATGCAGCAAATACAGCAGCCTCACCGGCAGAAGCAGAGGAGGAAGATGTAGCACCACCAGCAGTAGCAGTTGTGCCAGCAGCACCGCGCCAGCCGCCCGCTAACGCTCCAGCACCAGGTCGCAGGTACCCTCTTAGGGTGCGTTACAAGCCTGGTGAGCGCGGCCATTTCTGGATGCTGCAGAAACCAGAACAGATGAACGTCGCAGTTGNGAGATACAGTCGCAGCTGGACAACGGCACATGGGAGCTGACTGAGCGTCCACCTGGACGTAAGGTGATCAAGTGCAAGTGGGTGTTCAAGAAGAAGCGGGGAGCAGATGGTAACCTGGAAAAGTACAAGGCGAGGCTGGTCGCCAAGGGCTACTCGCAGCAGGAGGGCATCGACTACACAGAAACCTTTGCCCCTGTTGCAAAGTTTGCCTCTCTTATGCAGCAGCTGAGGATTTCGAGGTTCACCACATGGATGTCAAGACGGCATTCTTGAATGGTGACTTGGAGGAGGAGATCTACATGGAGCAGCCGGAGGAGTTCGTCATGGATGGCCAGGAGCACCTGGTTTGCAAGCTGCAAAAGTCGCTGTATGGCCTCAAGCAAGCGTCGTGTGCTTGGAACCAGAAGTTGGATGCGACGTTGCAGTGCATGGGATTTGAGCGCAGTGAGTGTGACTATAGCGTGTATCGCAAGCAGCATCAGCATGAGATCCTCATCATCATTGTGTATGTGGATGACATGCTCCTCCTTTCCAACAGCATGTCTGCACTGCATGAGTTCAAGGAGGCAATGCAGGAGCGCTTCCAGATGTCTGATCTCGGGGAGGCGTCATACTTCCTCGGCATCCAGATCATGTGTGACCGCAAATCACGCTCTGTCTCGCTACAGCAGAGTCGCTACATCAAGGACGTCCTGCAGCAGTTCGGCATGGCAGAGGCCAAACCCATCGGCACGCCGCTAGAGATGCGGCAGTACCTCGTGAGATCCAGTGGAGAAGCAGATACAGCTGAGCGGCAGAAGTACCAGAGCGCCGTCGCCAGTCTTATGTACCTGATGGTGGCAACCAGGCCTGACCTGGCACAGGCTGTGAGCGCTGTGAGCCAGCACATGGCGAATCCCGGACCTGAGCACCAGAAGGCAGTGAAGCGGATCTTCCGCTACCTTGCTGGAACCATCAACATCGGCATCACCTACAACGGCAACGACAACAGCATCATCGGCTACACAGATGCAGATTGGGGTTCAAATCCTGAGACCCGCAAGTCCATCTCTGGACATGTGTTTCTCATGAATGGAGGTGCCATCAGCTGGTGCAGCAAGCGACAGGTGGTCGTGGCCACCTCGAGCACAGAAGCTGAGTATGTCTCTCTCAGCTTTGGAACCAAGGAAGCAGTTTGGCTCCAACGTCTCATGGCGGAGATGAGTGGGAGTGCAGCAATTCCAGTTCCTGTGCGCGTCGACAACTAGAGCGCAATCGCACTCGCCAAGAATCCTGAGCACCATGCACGCACCAAGCATATTGACATCGCATATCACTTCATCAGGCACATGGTGCAGGAGGGTGCTATCAAGCTGGAGTTTACTCCAACCAGCAGACAGGTCGCTGATTTTTGCACCAAGCCAGTGACCCGTGAGAAGCAGCAGTTTTGCATGAAGGCATGTGGACTCAGCCCACTCTGACTGCGGCAAAGTGGGAGATTGTTGGGAAAGGAGCCGTCCGGCTCAGTTTCAGGTCCACAGGAGCAAGTTCCAGGAAACTTCCAGATGCCTACTCCGATCGTCAATCTGTCTTCAGCATTGGAAAGATCAGCTGGCAAATCATCTACGGTCAAAGTTTCAGGCCGATCCAACGGTCGGATTGGGAGATATGAATTTTTGAAGTTTCAGGGGTCATGGACCGCCGATGTCTGGGTGGCCATGGGCGATGGCTCCATGCCTTAGCCTGAGAAAAGAAAAAGGCAAGAGGTCTCGGGTCAAGACCTGATGGGAGAAATATCCAAAAAGGTCGTTGGTCTTAGGATTGCCTTGTCAGAGTGTGCTGACTAGGATAAAGGTACCTCTCCTTACTTTTTAGGTGAGGTGAGATCCTTGTGTGCTAGCCATGGACACATGGCAATTCTCCATGAGTTTGTGGGTGATGTGACCACTAGGAGTGTGCCATGAGAGCATTCTCTAGCTCTCTAGGTCGTGTGCGACTGGTCAGCCTGATTGTTGGGCTGATTTCCTCTCTTGTGTGAGATTGTGGACTCTAGTGTGTGAATCTTAGCCTCCATGGCTAAGTGGTCTGGCTTGTGAGAGGGCTGGCTTGCCCAAGCTCTAGCTCTATATGTACTCCATCATTTTGAGTGATTCAACAACCATTCTTCAGCACAACTGATGCCCTTTCAGTCCCACATGCTCGCTGCGCCAAGGCTACCTCTCTTCTCCAGATCCAACACTCATCAGCCGCCTACCTCATCTCATCGTTGTCTGCTGTGTTCCAGCCTCTCCATCATCCACGCCGCCTCCGCATCACTTCTCCATCACCAGCATCTTCCTCGCCGATCATCTTCATCCGCATCCTTTCGCAGCGCACGTGGTTCCGCCCGTGCACCCACTCATTCATCAATTGCCTCATCCGCTTCTGCATCGTTTTCCTCTCGGCATAAGGATCCACCCGGTGGCATCGCCTGTTCCGCTATGACTTGCGCCCACGCTGAAAACTTCCATTAGCACATGCGGCCCGCCCTTGTGCCCACTCCGTCATCATCATCATCAGCCTCCTCCTCAGCATCATCAGCATCTGTGGCCAGCACAAGGATGTACACGAGCTAGCTGCCCGCGTCACAACAGCCTGCACCCATGCTGGCAGCAGATTTCTCGCGGCGCATTGGCCTCTGCCTTTCCCTTGCCGCATCTTATTCCCCTACTTCAGAAGCGCACGTAGTTTTACCCCTGCGTACACTCAATCATCAATCGCTCTTCCACTTTCTGCATCATTTTCTGCTCGGCACACAGATCCGCCCGGTCGCATCGCCTATTCCGCGATGACTTGCGTCCACGCCGAAAACTTCCACAACGCATGAGGCTTCGCTCCTGTGCCCACTCAGCCCTCAGCCTACCTCCGCCTCACCTTCGCATTGTCCTCTCGGCTTACGAATCCGCCCGGCCGTATCGCCCTCTCCATGACAAACCTGTGCCCATACCGAAAACTTTCTCAGCACACACAGTTCAGTCCCTGCCTGCATCATCCATTCAGTTGTCTCACAAGGTGTGAAGGCCAGCGCCTCTGCCAGACCTCACACAACGACTTATACCTTCGCTTCCACCACCGTTCCAGTATCCCCTCCCCTGCAGCAGCCTGTTCATCCTCCTCAATCCAGGAACACAGAAGATCAGCTGTGGCAGAGCCTTTCTGTGGCTGACAGTGGCAGTGTCATCCCATCCCTCTCACCTCTCTACATGGCTCTCTCCCGGGAGACATGTACCGTGCTCGAAGAAGATGTAAGTAACATCATTGATTGGGAAGACCAAGTGCTCACTCTGGCACAAAGAACACCCATCAATCAATATAATATGGTGCAACTTCTCACTGGACAACACGAACAACTTTTCTCGTCATATCGTCCCATCCCAGACTACGACGACGCCTCCTTCAATATCTACCGTCTGCTACGGGAGCAGCTCCACCCTTCTTACCATCATCACCAACTAAAGGCCAAATCTATTCCTGAACTATGGCATCGTATTCTGCAACAAGCCTGGAGGAAACAGTGGGTTGCAACCACATGTCAGGACAACGACAGTTTTCCAGACATCACTGACAAAGTACGGGTTCTTCACATCTCGCGCCCCTCTACAGCACAAGCGTGTGCAAGTCAGGTGTACAAAGCCCTATACTCCAACTCTTACATGGCTACAAAATCACTGATGCTCTACTTGGAAATCAGACCTACGTGGGACCAACAGTCTCCGACGAAACCCTCCGTCTCTACGAGGAGCAGATTAACCAGGAAATCAGGAAAGGACTTGAACGCGTCCTTGGACGAAGACTTCATCAGCTGGTGGATGAATACCCTTCTGACCTCAGAGAAATGTGGAACAATCTCCTACTACACTGTGGGGTAGAACGTTCACCCATGTGGGAGGACGTGTACTACCACTAACATCAGAGGTCACTCTCCTCCAACCTTGTCAGATTCACGGGGGTGTTGGAAATCAGAATCTGATAAGTCAAGTCCCTCAGAGAATATCCAAGTTCTCAATAAAGGTTCAGGTCCTCCACCCAACCAACTTGACCAATAGCTCTCGAGTTACCCGTTCGGACCGAGCAGTCAATAGATCCCCTAGTAACGCGACGAGTGTCACCCGCATCCGGCCAGCGGAAAGAAGTCGTTGCTCTACTCATATATCCTGTTCTGTCCTTTTAAACCAAGGATGTTCATTCCCTCGAGTTAACCAGAACAGTTCTGCCCATCCTGTTCCCTTTGGTTCCGCAGCTTCGCCACCGTGTCCTAGCTCTGCTCGCACCCTATCTTTGCCAACCTCTCACAACTCTCATTTTCTCGCTCCGTTGCTCACGCTCCTGCGCTCAGCCATCACTCCACTTGCCTTCGCTTCCTCTCTCAACTGGGCGTCTGCCTCTCTACCCTGACCCTTCGACCTCTCTCAAGTCTTGCAACTAACTCCTTGGGACTGCACTCGCTTACGTCACCGTGCTGACGCACTGGTGCATGTTCCAACGCTTCTGCTTGCTTCTGCTGCTGCCTTCGTTATGCATACATCCTTCTGACACAATAGAGCGTAAGTAGGGCGCAACTAGGGCGCAACTAGAGCGTAAGTAGGATGCGAGTAGGACGCAAGTAGGACGCAAGAAGGGGCAACTAGTGCGCAAGTAGGGCATAACGAGGGTGCAACTAAGGCATAACTAGGATGCAAGTTGGGCACAAGTAGGGTGCAACTAGGGTACAACTAGGGTGCAACTGGGGTGCAAATAGGTTGTATCCGGGGCGTAACTAGGGCGCAACTAGGGCGCAACTAGGGTGCAAGTAGGGCGCAATGAGGGTGCAACTAGGGTGCAACTAGGACACAACTAGGGTGCAACTAGGACGTAGCTAATGCCCAGCTGAGGTACAACTATGGCGCAACTAGGGCGCAAGTCGGGCGTAACTAAGGCGCAAGTAGGGCGCAACTAAGGCGCAAGTCGGGCGTAACTAAGGCACAAGTAGGACGCGGTTCATCCTCCTCTTGCTGAGGGGACTCCCAATAAGCTACGACACAGTGCGAGAGACACTGGAGTGCCATCCAACTCTTGACCTTGAGTTCATCTGCACGCACCTGGTGCATGTGGGGCTACGTCACAATGAAGCAAAGCACAATAGCGGAAGCAGTAATGAAGTAGCTTTTGTGACCATGGACTCATGCAACAACCAACAGCAGTAACAGTCTGGGCAGTAGAGAGGCAAGATGAAAGGCAAGTGCCACTATGCCAAAAAAAGGGGCAGTACAAGATTGAGTACTTCAAGTTCAAGAGGGACTAGAAGGGGCAGCAGTAGTAGCAGTCATCGCAGTAGCAGCAGCAAAGGTAGTAGACTCCACAGTAGCAGCAGCAGTAACAGTAGTCACAGCAACGTCAGTAGTAGCAGCGGTAAAACCAGGCTGGTATGCGCCACTTTGGCAACATGAACATGGCCAAGGAGATGCGCGACCGCCTCTTCATGGTAAAATCTGTCATGTCAGTTAGAGAAGGCGAATCTCGCATGGTACAAGGACTCAAGGTGCACCTAGAGCTTGACGCACCACAAGGAGGGGTTCATAAAGCTTCTATTAATCCCTCCTCGTCCGATCGCTATGGGTGATGATCGGGTGGTGTATGGTGAGGGGATTAGGATTGTGGAGTTGTGGTTGGAGACCTCGCATGGCATTGAAGTGGGAGTGTTCCATGGGATGCTGTATGTACCTGATGTTGCATTCAACCTCCTCTTACTCTCCTCTCTCATTAACACAGGACTACGCATCGTCTTCGATGATGACAATGGCTAAATCCTCAGCAAGGACACAGGAGAGGAGTGTTAACATCAGGATCAGCCTCAGAGGTCAAGATAAATCAATAACCAATTGTCACAACTGGAAGTCCAAACATTAACTCCATTAACTCCAGATACACAAGACGTACACACAGCCGTTACACTTGGCCAGCTGCTAAACACTGTAAAATTGTCAAGAGCCTTAACCAAGGCCTCAGTCAGCTAGCGTATCTCTTGCTGATTCCAACGGTATGCTGCATGACTGATTCTGTGCACTACACACAAAGTTATCTACAAATGAATGTCTAAACTGGTATGTACTAGTCTGTGAGCTACTGTGCAGGTGGTGTGCTAGAGAATTGGGTAGGTGGATGTCCGCTTTGCTTGTGGTATGTGTTGGTAGTGCGTCGATCCTGCGGACTCCACTGGATGTCAGGAAACACAGAGCAACAGCTTTTTTGAAGGACCTTGTGGTCTCGAAGGGGATCGACGGACGACGGCAGGTGGATCTGTGGGATCATCCATGCTGCCGTCGATCCGGCATTCGCTCCAACAATTGGCTCCACCAGTCGATTCTGTCATTTGACGGCAGGTCCTTCGCTCACTCCTCGACCGTCGGCTTCGCTCGACGGTTGCCCATTCCTGAGGTTACACCGGCTACCCCGCGTCACGGCCTCATTTACCCTTTCGTGCCGTGCCGAGCCCAACAGCACCAAGTATTCCACCATTGTCAGGTTGTGGTATAAACTATTCCATTTTTGTCTCTTGGCCATTTCAACATTCCCCCCCTTGTATGCTAATCTCCTCAGGAGTTTGGCAGACAACAAGAGAATGCCCCCCCACGAAAATGCATCGGTAGAATGGGGGCGAGGCACGGTGATGCACGCCCGTGAAAATTCCCC
Organism: Penium margaritaceum; assembly: GCA_023375785.1. NCBI lineage: Eukaryota > Viridiplantae > Streptophyta > Zygnematophyceae > Desmidiales > Peniaceae > Penium > Penium margaritaceum. The sequence goes on along the minus strand of SZWC01002119.1, from coordinate 45,103 downwards.
CCCCCCGTACAAACCGAGCCTCAATCCCCATGGACAAAAGTCGAGGTTGCCCGGTAGGTAGTGGAGTCCGCAAAAGAGTCAAGGAAGTCAAGGAGGTCAAGGGCAAGCTCGAGCCTGTCGCGAAGCGAGGACCGAGGCGCGAGGTGATGCACACCGAGGCGCAAACGCAGGGCACACAGGTCCGAAGCAGAAGCAGATGTGTTAGACGCGTGTGAAGCAGCAAAAAGAAAGAGAAAAAGAGAGAGGCGGACAAAACGAGAGAGAGAAAGGGAGGGCGGAGTCACCTCCGCCTGTACCAGTGCCTCATACGGGGGGTACCGGAGGAGTCGATCCTGGCGAAGATGACCCAGATAGAAGATACATTCAGGAGATAAACAAGAGAAAGGAACACGGAGAAAGAGGAGACAGAGCGGTGGGTAGGAATATTGTTGAGTGACGGATGATGGGAGCGACACGAAACGTGGAGGGCAGTGCGAGAGAAGAGCAGCCACTGTACCTAGAAGCAGAAGGCGCTGGAAATAAGGGAGAGACGCGAGATAAGAGCCGCACTGCATGTCGGTGAGGAGTGAGCCGAAACACAGGCTCTGGGTTATTCACCCTGGAAGAAGGCAACGGGGCAAGGAGGGCAAGGTGGGGAAGCCAGACGCCCCCATGTTGGACTAACGGTGGTAGAACGGACAGAACCGACGAAGAGAACGAGGCAGATGGGACCATAGAGACGATTAGAAAATACAGACAGCCATGGGGAAGAGAGAAGAAGTAAGAAAGGACGCAAACTGCAATAGGTGCGCAGAGGAAGCGTGCAGAGGGCACAGACCTTAAAAGCCACCTCTTCCGTTCCAACGCCTCATGAGGGGTGAACGGAAGAGGAGGGTTGAGGGAGCTGTGGCATCAGCGTGGCCTTCTTCCGTCCCAATGCCTCATTTGGGGGGAACGGAAGGTGACGACCCAAGAAGGGAGCAAGGGAAGGAGCAGCGGCGGATCCGAATGCAGCCATCCGGTCCAACGCCTCATCTGGGGGGACCGGATAGGGTACAAACGGACGCGAGGCAGAGGGAAGGAGATGACCGTGTGGTGGGGTGTCTTGTGTTTTTTTTTGTTGTATTTTGTGAGTATGGTGCTGATGTTGTTAGTGGCGGACTGGTCCCGCTGAGTATTCCTCCCCCCCGTGCCCAGGCCGCCAAACAGATTACAAGGCTTCCACAGGGTCAGGAAGTAGGTAGTAGTAGTCAAATCATCGCCAGAATGGATTGCAGAATGAAGGTGAGAGAGGAAAAGAATGCACATTAGGAGACGCAGATGGAATGGAAGGAACACCCGTCCCAGTGGCGACTGGCATGACTCGTGCTGGCAGTGCAAGCTGGGCCAAAGACTGGTGGTGCAGAGACAGGGAAGGAGAGGCCGCTGGGGGGAGTCTGGGCACCTTCGGTAACGTCTGTTGTCGTGGAGCTGTTGGAATGCAGAGGTACAGAGGGTGATGCTGGTCGAGTGGGGAATGGAGATGATTTTTTCACCTGATGTGTTTTTGTAGCCGGAGTAGCCGCTGGAGTTGAAACTGAGGGTTGGTGATCGATGGGTAAATGAGTTGTGGTCATAGGGGATGAACAAAGAATGGCAAAGAATGAGACGTCGGCAGTGCTGGGTCGAGAAGTAGGTGCCGGAGACAATTGTGACAGGGAAATTGTTTTCTTTGGTGAAGCTGGTGTCAACCGGCCTAAGGCGAACGGACTAGAAAACAGGGCCGACACAATAGCACCTGCCGTCCGCTCCTAGCATTTCAGCTAGGAGAAGATATCACCCTCAGGATCACGGTTCCACACTGAGCAGTTCCTAGACAATCACTTGCTAGCAATTGTGTCCACTTAACACTTGGTCACTTTCGCGCGAGGTGCTAGTCAAAGACTAACTCCTGGGGCTTAGACCAACCAGTGTCTNGGACCTGTTGTCCCTAAGTCCAACATGCTATCCGTTGCGCTACACTTCTGGTGTCTCGCTTGGACTTGCACCACGAACAAGGTTTGGGGGACTTACTCCAAGGGAGCAGTGCATGCCCAACCTGTCCGTCAACCCATAGCAGTGGCCATGGGGCATAGAAGAACAACAATCTCTCCCTTGCACCGTAGGCCACCTGCTGTGGTAGTTTTCTTCGGCATGAACCTGTAGCTCTAGGTTGTATTTGTGCATGTCAGTTTTCTTGGTCTTTAGTTCTCATCTCTTGCATCCACCATGCTGACTCCTCGAGCACCTGCAACATGCAAGTCGATATCTAGCGGCTTTGTCAAGAAGTCCGCAAGCATTTTCTTGGTTGCGACGTGCTCCAGTTCCACGACACCCTTGGCGATAAGGTCACGTGAGTAGTGGTACCGAATATCGATGTGCTTTGTATGCCGGGAGATCATGTCGTGCTCTGCCATAGCCATGGCACTTTTGTTGTCGATGCGGATGACCGTTGCCTCCTCTTGTGGTGCCTTGATCTCATCAAGCAAACTGCGAAGCCACTGTGTTTCCTTGCACACTTCGGAGAGTGTAATGTACTCCGCCTCAGCAGTAGAAAGCGAGACGCAGTCCTGCTTCCTGCTTGCCCACGAGACCGCACCACCGTTAAGAAGACAAACAAAACCTGAGGTGGACTTCCTGTCATCAATCCGTCCTCCCCAGTCCGCGTCGGTGTAGCATGTCAGCCGCAGCAAGTCTGATCCTTCTAGACCTCCAAACCGAAGTCCGACGTGCCGAGTCTTTTTGAGGTAGCAAAAAATCCGCTTCACGACTTGCCAATGTTCTGGCCTAGGGTTGGCCACAAACCTACTCACCTGACCCACTGCAAAAGCAATGTCAGGTCGTGTTCCCACCATTACATACATGAGGCTTCCGACGGTGGACTGGTATGGAATGTTTTGCATCTCCCGCCGGTCTGCCTCGTTGCTTGGTGACATGGAGGAGGAGAGCTTGCACTCGGAGGGCATGGGGGTGCTGACGGGCTTGCAGTCCTCCATGTTGTAGCGCTTCAAGATGTCCATGATGTACTTGGTCTGGTTGAGCTCGATGGTGCCTGCTTTGTGGTTGCGGTGAACAGCAATCCCGAGGTAGTACTCGAGAGGTCCCATGTCCTTCATCTTAAATCTGCTGGCCAAATTTTTCTTGAGGTCCGTGAGGACCTCCTGCGAGGAAGAACACATGATAAGATCATCCACGTACAACGCCACAAGTAGCAAGCCACGTTCGTCCTCCCGCACATAGACGCTAGGGTCATTTTTGTAACGTGCGAAGGAGATCTCAGCCATGAAGCTGTCCTTCTCCTTGTACCAGATCCGTGGGGCCTGTTTCAGCCCGTACAACGCCTTCACCAGCTTGCACACCTTACCCTCGGGTGCTTTGACACCTTCCGGTACCTCCATTAGCACCTCCTTGTCGAGCTTCCCATAAAGGAAGGCTGTCTTCACATCCATCTGGTGGATCTCAAGGTCTTTGGCGGCAGCGNCAGCGACAGCAAGCAGGGACCTGATGGAGGCAAACGTGACGACCGGTGCGAAGGTCTCATCGTACTCAGAACCTGCGCGCTGTGAGAACCCTTTCGCCACGACCCTTGCCTTGTACTTGTCGATGCTATCATCTTGCTTCCGCTTCAACCTGAGCACCCACTTTGAGCCCACCACGTGAGCGTTAGCGGGTCTGTCCACCAGTACCCATGTGCCATTTTCTTCGATGGACGCGAGCTCGCTGTCCACCTCCTCCTTCCACTTGGCCGCATCGGGCCTTACTAGCGCTTCAGCCACAGTGAGCGGCTCTCCCTGAGCCAAACAGGACCAGCTCAGTCCAGTCCAGCTTCCAGTGTCAGCGTCGTACTTTGGAATTTGTTTTCTTTGTTGTGTGCTGCGACGTTGCATTGCTGGTGGATGTTTGCCATGCTGTTGCTCCTGTGGTGTAGGCTGCCCTGGAGTTGAATTTTCCTCTTTTGAAGAGCCACTGACCTCCGAGCTGGTCTCAGAGGCCTCGGACGTCTCCGACTCTCTGTCGGAGCTCGCCGCTGCGTCAGCCTGCGCAGCCGTTCCCCCTGGCACACCACTCTTCTTCACGGCCTGCCGCACTGGCACCACTTGCCAGTTTTCAGGAGCTTGATCTCCTGACTCTAGCAGCACCAACCACTCTCCCTGTTTTGGAGCTTCCGTGGGATCAAGCATCTCTTCCTTGCCTGGTTTCCTCTCGTCAAAGGTTACATCCCGGCTGGTGATGAGTCTTCTTCCTGCCAGGTCCCACAAGCGATATGTCTTGTGGGCCGTCTCATAGCCCACCATAACGCACTTTCGTGCTCTTGAATCCAGCTTGCCGGCACCCTCACCCGCCTGGACCTTTGCCCATGCGGTGCAGCCGAATACCTTCAGGTGTGATGCGTCCGGCTTCTTCCCTGACCAAACTTCTTGTGGTGTCATCTGTTGCTTTCCCTTCTTCTTTCCGCGCCTGCCCAGAGCAGCCGCAGGAGTCAGGTTGACGAGATAGCATGCCGTTCTTNCCGTGGGATCAAGCATCTCTTCCTTGCCTGGTTTCCTCTCGTCAAAGGTTACATCCCGGCTGGTGATGAGTCTTCTTCCTGCCAGGTCCCATAAGCGATATGTCTTGTGGGCCGTCTCATAGCCCACCATAACGCACTTTCGTGCTCTTGAATCCAGCTTGCCGGCACCCTCACCCGCCTGGACCTTTGCCCATGCGGTGCAGCCGAATACCTTCAGGTGTGATGCGTCCGGCTTCTTCCCTGACCAAACTTCTTGTGGTGTCATCTGTTGCTTTCCCTTCTTCTTTCCGCGCCTGCCCAGAGCAGCCGCAGGAGTCAGGTTGACGAGATAGCATGCCGTTCTTGCGGCTTCTGCCCAAAACTGCGGTGGAAGCTTTGCATCAAAGAGCATGCTACGTACCATGCCGAGGATGGTCTGATTCATCCGTTCGGCAACACCATTGCCCTGCGGCGTGTAAGGCTTTGTGGGCTGGTGGTTGATCCCATATTGCCGCAACCAGCCCTTGCATGCCTCGTACTCTCCGCCGTTGTCGCTCCGCATCCCTTTGACTCTCTTTCCAGTCTGCCGCTCCACCATGGCGACAAACTCCTGCAACTTTTCTCTGACCTCTCCCTTTGTTTTGATGAAGAAGATCCACACCTTGCGGCTGTGGTCGTCTATGAAGGTCTGAAAACACTTGCTACCACCGTTTGATGCCGTGCGAAAGGGTCCGTACACGTCGGTGTGAATCAGGTCAAGGGCTGATTCTGCGCAGCGACCACTGCGCTCAAAGCGAGTTCGCTTGGTCTTGCCTTGGAGGCAAGGTTCACACAGGCTGCCACACTCAACCTCATCCTTCTTGCAACCATCCATGCCACGGACCTGCTGTTGTTGCTGAATGACTTGGAGCGTGCTGTTTGCAACGTGCCCAAAACGTCTGTGCCACAGATCAGTGTCTTCGTCCTTTGCGGCAGAGGATGCTTTTTCAGTTCTTGTTGGTATGCTCTCTTGTGTTGGTGCCGAGACCGCTGCACCCGCATGACCCTCGTCTTCCGAGGTCTTTGCTGTCGTTGTCTGCAATACGTAGAGTCTGTCAACCAGTGGAACCTGTTCCACGAGATCTTTGTTGGAATAGAGGACCTTGATGTCCTCGTTCCTGGCGATGACCGCCTTCTTCTGTGTGAACACCACTGTCATGTCGTTGTCCTTTATCTTTGACACAGATAGAAGGTTTGCCGCAAAGGAGGGCATGTAGACCACGTCACGTAGCCGTAGATCCTTCTCTGCACCAGTAAGGTTGATGCTCACCAGCTTGTTTCCCACGCCCTTTGCATTGACGACACTTCCGTTTGCACATCTGAACCGCCGATCGGTGGGGCCGATGGAGACAAATCCAGCCTGGTCATTGCTGGAGTGATGATCGGTGCCGGAGTCGAGCCCAAAAGCTCCTGGCCTGAGCAGCGCCGCTCCTTTTGCTGGAGGCGTGCTCTGTGCCATCATGTTGGTAGCTCCTTTGCCACCCTTTTTGTTGCCTTTGTTCCCACTGCTTCTGCTGTCTTCCTTCTTTGGCGACCTGCACTCTCTTGCCCAGTGCCCAAGTTTGCCACAGTTGTGGCAGTTACCCTGTCGCTTGGGAGCCTTGCCGCCATTGTTGCCTCCGCCACCACCGCTTCCGCTGCCGCCTTTCTGACCAGAGGCTGACCCTTTGCTCCTGTGGCCACCGTAGCGTGCGGCATAGGCTGAGAAGTTAGCCTCACTTCCGCTGCGGCGCATGGCCTCGTTTTGCACGTACTCGGACACTGCCGTGTACGTCAGGTCGTCCTCCTTCCAGCCGCCCATGACGGTGATCATTGGACTCTAGCTCTCCGGTAGCGCCATGAGGAGGATCATGGCTTGCATGTTCTCGTCAAGGTCCCAGTTCATCTGGCGAGCCTCGCCAAGGAGTCCTTCAAACTCCTGTAGGAAATCGGGGATTGATTCGCCCTCATTCACCCGCATGCTGATCAGCCGTTGTAGGATGAATAGTCTGTTCGCGAGGGAGGTGGATTGGTGCACGCGCTTGAGCTTGTCGTAAGCTTCGGAAGCCAGCGTGTACCCGGCAATGATGGGAACATACTTCTTAGCAATCGCGTTGCTGAGGAATGACATGGCAATATCATTTCGATCCATCCATGCCTCATGCTCGGATGTGCCTTCCACGGGAACCTGCTCCTCTCCCTTTAGTAGTTTGATGAAGCCGCGCACTTTCATCGCCAGCTCAAACTGCCATCTCCAAAGGGGGAAGTCAATCCCCTCAAAAATGGGGATTCCTCCCAAGGGTCCAAGACCTTGCAGCAGTGACATAGAACTCACATTTGCTCCAGTGGTCTGCCCTGTGGTAGCCACTGTTGAGTTTGAGGACTGCCCTGCGGCAGTCCCCACTCCTCCTGATGGGTCAACCATTTTTGTTGCCCTTATCTGCTTCCCACGTCTCTGCTGCATTGAGGCCGATGTAGGCTGATGTTAGCTGATCTCTGCTACCGGTTTTAGGATGCAGATCCGTTGCTTACCCCTTCAGCCGATGTTCTCCTGAAGACAGAGAAGATACCTACACCAACACACCCGAGGTCTTGCCACCAAGCGCAGAGCTTGTCCTGGTTGGGACTCAAGGGTCGTGCCTCCAAGGGCAGAGCTTTTCCTTGGTCCCTGTGTGCTGAGTGCAGACCAAGCCGTTGAAGTTGATGAAGCTGATGGAGTTGATGGAGCTGATGGAGCCGGCGTGCGCACCTGGAGAGAGCGTACCAGAGTTGAGTGAAGCGTGCCTTACAACTGGTCAGTGTGGGCCCATAACCCTTTGTCAACCGGCCTGAGGCAAACGGACTAGAAAACAGGGCCCACACAATAGCACCTGCCGTCCGCTCCTAGCATTTCAGCTAGGAGAAGATATCACCCTCAGGATCACGGTTCCACACTGAGCAGTTCCTAGGCAATCACTTGCTAGCAACTGTGTCCACTTAACACTTGGTCACTTTCGCGCGAGGTGCTAGTCAAAGACTCACTCCAGGGGCTTAGACCAACCAGTGTCTTCTTTATACTCTTCCTTAGTTGGACAACTCTGTGAGGAGCATCTAAGGCCAGATTGTGTGTTGAGAATGAGGAATGAGCCTGGTACATATAGTCCTAGGCCTGGCTTCTGAGGTGTGTGGGGAGTGACACTTTTGGGGTGGTCACTCCACACCACCTCACCAGTCCGCTAATTGGCGCATCCACTGACCGCCAAGTGGCGCACTCTCCTCATGCATGGAGAAATGTCTAAGAAACTTCCCCTGTGCTAGAAGGTCAAAAAACCTCATGCGCACATCAAGGCTCGATCGCAGGACCTGTTGTCCCTAAGTCCAACATGCTATCCGTTGCTCTACACTTCTGGTGTCTCGCTTGGATTTACACCACGAACAAGGTTTGGGGGACTTACTCCAAGGGAGCAGTGCATGCCCAACCTGTCCGTCAACCCATAGCAGTGGCCATGGGACATAGAAGAACAACAGCTGGGACGGAAGAGTATTGGGGAGGCTCAGGGGGTGTCTTCCAGGTTATAGATGGTGCAACCTCACTTTGTTCTGCCTTGCGCTTGCGGGCAGCCTGTACCAGCGAACAGTGGTAACGAACATGCCCATGGCTGTTGCACTTCCAGCATTTGACGTCCGGTGGCGATCGTCCAGAATTCCAATGACTTCCTTGAGTGGCAGACATCGCTGGGTCATAGTGGAAGACACCCATGGTAAAATCTCCAGTTGCCAGCGTTTTCCTGTACAGCTTGTCTTCCCACAGGATAATTTTGACGAGGTCTTTGAGATCATTTCTGGAGATATGTGAATCGGAGGATAGGCTTTCACGGATGAAATTCTTGAGTTGATGGAATCGGGAAGACAGGGATGCCATGAGAATCTCAAAAAACTCATTGTCGGAAAAAGAAGTACCAAGATCCTTGAGATGTGCAGCCACGGTTTTCAGGAAGAGGATGTGTCCATCAGCTGCTGCTGTATTTCTCATTTTTGTGGAGTGCAGCCAATGGTGCAGCTGTGTGTGAAGATTTTCCTTCAATGGGAGTGCAAACTCTTTCAGATTTTTCCACGCAAAAGTAGGGTTATAGGTGGGGTTGTGCTCCTGAAGAAGAACCTTGAATCGAGGAGATACATGAGTTCCGATGAGGGCGTAGGCCATATTTTGTTGCTTGCGGCAGTGGTCTGGTTGTCCATAAGCAAAGGGAACTTTGGAGCTGGCATGCATGTAGTCCTTTTCTGTTACTTCCCACAAGTCTTGGGATAGGAGAAGCAGTTTCATGTTGCTTTCCCACTGATGGTACCCGGCGCCATCAAAACTTTCCACACTGAAGTTAGGCTTGCGGCTGAAAGACACACCAGAGAACATCTCTCTGTCCATGCTTGAGCAGGGTTCTGAGTCTAATGCTTCAGCACTGGACTGTTCTTATCTCTACGGACAGAAGAAATCGAAAAAAAATTGTAGTATCAAATGGATACAAATGACAGTGATGCCGAAAGCGCCAGATTGAATCTGTTGTTGACGTTGCTGGGTATGGTCTTGCTGTGCAGAGACTCGTGAGTTTCGGTTGCAGATTGCGGATCAATAATTTTGATCAGATAGGGTCACCAACGGGCTCAAAGAATGTAGTTGGTATTGTGGAGTTGGCATAGTTCTTGATGCGGTAGTCTCTTGGTAGTTGCTTGCTGTGCCATTTCTGCTTCTACTGCTGGTGTTGCTCACGCCATTGTTGTTGACACCGTTGTCAACATAGGAGTCCGTGTAGGGAGGTATACGTGTAGACGTTGGGTGTGAGAAATGAATGTCCTTGTTGAAATTTATTTTGTTGTCAATCGTCAGGTAGCTGGTGACGCCGTTGTTTAAAAGATGGAGGGCTCTTGCTTGTCGCACAGGGTAATGTCTCCCCACAAAGAACGTTGTGGGGCAGATTCAGTTGACTTGTAGGCTCCCGCTCTGATACCACATGTTAACATCAGGATCAGCCTCAGAGGTCAAGATGAATCAATAACCAATTGTCACAACTGGAAGTCCAAACATTAACTCCATTAACTCCGGATACACAAGACGTACACACGGCCGTTACACTTGGCCAGCTGCTAAACACTATAAACTTGTCAAGAGCCTTAACCAAGGCCTCAGTCAGCTAGCGTGTCTCTTGCTGATTCCAATGGTATACTGCATGACTGATTCTGTGCACTACACACAACGTTATCTACAAATGAATGTTTGTACTGGTATGTACTAGTCTGTGAGCTACTGTGCAGGTGGTGTGCTAGAGAATTGGATAGGTGGATGTCCGCTTTGCTTGTGGTATGTGTTGGTAGTGCGTCAATCCTGCGGACTCCACTGGATGTCAGGAAACACAGAGCAACAGCTTGTTTGAAGGACCTTGTGGTCTCGAAGGGGATCGACGGACGACGGCGGGTGGATCTGTGGGATCATCCATGCTACCGTCGATCCGGCATTCACTCCAACGATTCGCTCCGCCAGTCGATTCTGTCATTTGACGGCAGGTCCTTCGCTCACTCCTCGACCGTCGGCTTCGCTCGACGGTTGCCCATTCCTGAGGTTACACCGGCTACCCCGCGTCACCGCCTCATTTACCCTTTCGTGCCGTGCCGAGCCCAACAGCACCAAGTATTCCACCATTGCCAGGTTGTGGCATAAACTATTCCATTTTTGTCTCTTGGCCATTTCAACAAGGAGTTGGCCACGTTGGTAAAGGAGGGTGACAAGTATCCCCTGCTGGGAGCGACAAGGTTCTCGCGTGAGCAGAGTCGTGCAGTAGTGGTGCAGGCGACAGATGGCAAGATCTGGCATGCGCGTTATGGCCACATCGGCATGCGTGCTTTGCAGCAGCTTCAAACAAAGCATATGGTGTACAACATGCCTACCATCTCCAACTTTGAGCAGCAGTTGTGCATCGGCTCTTTGGAGAGGAATAAGTACTACGAGGCATTCTCTGGAGCAAGGGAGCATGCAAAAGGAGGTGTTGGAGATGGTCCACACGGACTTGTGTAGTCCGATGTAGACCCAGGGCTTTGGAGGCTCTAGGTATTTTCTAACCTCCATTGATGTTTTCAGCCGATACATTGTTGTGTATTTCTTTGCTTCAAAGGACCAGTGCTTTGACAGGTTCAGGGAGTTCAAGGCAATGGTAGAGAACCAGACCGGCAAGAAGATCAAGGCGTTGAACAACGACCGTGGAGGAGAGTACCTGAGCAAGGAGTTCGAGGACTACCTCGTTGCAATAGGCATCAAGATGTAGTGCACCGCTACATACTGACCACAGCTGAACGGTGTAGCAGAATGTGCCAACCGCATTATTGTTGAGTCGGTGTGCTCCATACTGCATGTGGCTTGGCTCGCTTATGACTTATAGGCCGAAGCTCTGAGTATTGTGGTCTACATCAAGAACCGAAGTCCAACCAAGGCGCTTGAGTATATGATGTCGTACGAGGCATAGTTCGGCAAGAAGCCGAGTGTGGGTCATCTTCGTGCATTTGGCAGCTTGGCGCACAAGCACGTGCTTTAGGAGAAACGGCAAAAGTAGGATGCAAAACATTTGCTGATGCTGATGATCAAGCTATGATGTGGTAAGCAAGGCCTATCGCCTCTATGAGAGGGATAGAGGCCACGTCATCATCTCAAGTGACATCATCTTCAACAAGAGCAACGTCATTGGTACCAATATCGTCTGCAAAGAGGCAGCAAAACCAGCTGGTGACAAAGCAGTCGGAGCAGAAAATACCCCTACCCCTATCTCTCCTGATCCTTCCTCTACTGTGATAGTGAGAAAGACAGTCTACTCTCCCATGTCTGATGTAGTAGATATAGCGGCCTCATCGGTAGAAACAAAGGAAGAAGGAGATGCAGAACCACCAACAGCTGCTGTTGTGCCAATAACACTATGCCAGCCACCTGCTAGTATCCTAGCACGAGGTCGCACATACCCTCTCAGGGTGCGCTACAAGCCTGGTGAGCGCGACCATTTCTGGATGCTGCAAAAACGAGAACAAGTGAACGTCGCAGTTGTAGCAGACTCAGATGAGCTTATGTTATACAAGGAAGCTATGGCTACACCAGGTACAGCAGATTGGACGCAAGCTGTATAATAGGAGATAGAGTCGTAGCTGGATAACGGCACGTGGAAGCTGACTGAGCGTCCACCTGGAGGCAAGGTGATCAAGTGCAAGTGGGTGTTCAATAAGAAGCGAGGAGCAGATGCCAACCTTGAGAAGTACATCTTGAGGCTGGTTACCAAGGGCTACTCGAACCAGGAGGGCATTGACTACATTGAAACCTTTACCCCTGCTGTGAAGTTTTCGTATGTGTGTACACTTGTCTTTTATGCACAAGCTGAGGACTTCGAGGTCCAACACATAGATATCAAGACGGCATTCTTGAACATTGACTTGGAGGAGGAGATCTACATGGGGCAGCCGGAGGGGTATGTCATGGATGGCCATGAGCACCTGGTTTGTAAGCTGTAGAAGTCGCTATACGACCTCAAGCAGGCGTCGCGTGCTTGGAACCAAAGGCTGGATACAACGCTGCAGTGCATGGGGTTTTAGCGCAACGGGTGTATGTACAGCATGTATCGCTGGTAGCATAAGCATGAGATCCTTATCATCATTGTCCACGTGGATGATATGCTCCTCATTTCCAATAGCATGTCTGTACTGCAGGAGTTCAAGGAGGTCATGCAAGAGCACTTCTATATGTATTATCCTAGAGAGGCATCATACTTCCTCGACATCCAGATCACGTATGACCGTAAATCACGTACCCTCTCCTTGCAGCAAAGTCGCTACATCAAGGACGTCCTGTAGCAATTGAACATGGCAGAGGCGAAACCCATCGGAACGCATCTCGAGATACGACAGTACCTCGTGAGCTTTAGTGGAGAAACAGATATAGCTGAGCGGCAGAAGTACAAGAGCGCCGTCGGGAGTCTCATGTACCTGATGTTGGCAACCAGGCCGGACATTACACAAGCTGTGGGCGCTGTGAGCCAGTGTATGGCTAACACCAGACCTAAGCACCAGAAGGCTGTGAAGCGGATCTCCAGCTATCTTGCTCGAACCATCAACATCGGCATCATCTACGACGGCACCGATTACAACATCATTGGCTACACGGATGTAGATTGGGCTTCAAACCCTAAGGACTGCAAGTCCATCTCTGGATATGAATCTCTCATGAATGGCGGGGCCATCAGCTGGTGTAGCGAGCGGTAGGTGGTCGTGGCTTCCTCAAGCATGGAAGCTGAGTATGTCTTTCTCAGTTTGGAGCCAAAGAAGCCGTTTGGCTTCAATGTCTCATGGCAGAGATGAGTGAGAGTGCAGCACTTCTAGTTCCCATGCGCGTCGACAACAAGAGCGTAGTTACACTCGCCAAGAACCCTGAGTACCATGCTCGTACCAAGCATATCGACATTGCCTATCACTTCATCAGGCACATGGTGCAGGAGGGTGCTATCAAGCTGGAGTTAACTCCAACCAGCAAGCAGGTCGCTGATTTTTGCACCAATCCAATGACCCGTGAGAAGCAGCAGTTCTGCATGAATGCATGTGAACTCAGCCCTCTCTGACTATGGCAAAGTGAGAGATTCTTGGGAAAAAGGGTCATCGAACTTAGTTTCAGGTCCAGAGGAGCCAGTTCCAAGAAACTACCAGATGCTTGCTCCGATCATGAATCCGATCGGAGTTTGAGACTGATTGGAAAGATCAAACAGCAGAATGGCTATGGTCCACATTTCAGGCCGATCCAACGGTCCGATTTGGAGATATGAATTTTCGATGTTTTTGGATCATGGACCGCCGGTATATGGGTGATCATGGACGAAGGCTCCATGCCTTAGCCTGAGAAAATAAAAAGGTAGGAGGTCCAAGGTCAAGACATGATAGGAAAAATATCAAAAGGGTCCTTGATCTTAGGATCGCCTTGTCAGAGTGTGCTGAATAGGAAAAAAATGCCTCTCCTTCCTTTTTTGGTGAGGTGAGATCCTTGTGTACTAGCCATGGACACTTGGCAATTCTCGAGGGTTTTTGGTTGATATGACCACTAGGAGTGTACCATGAGAGCATTCTCTAGATATATAGGTCGTGTGTGACTGGTCAGCCTTATCGCAAGGCTGATTTCCTCTCTTATGTGAGATTGTGGACTCTATAGTGTGAGCCTTAGCCTCCATGGCTAAGTGGTGTGACTTGTGAGAGGGCTGACTTACCCAAACTCTAGCTCTATATGTACTCCATCATTATGAGTGATTCAACCGTTCTTTAGTACAACTGATGCTCTTCCTCACCCACATGCTTACTGCTCCAAGACCCCCCCTCTCCTCCAGGTCCAACACAGGGTGGTGCAGGATGGTGCAGGATGGTGCTAGATGGTGTAGGTGTAGGATAGTATAAGATGGTGCACGGTGGTATAGGATGGTATAGGATGGTGGAGGTTGGTGTGGGATGGTGTATGTTACAGGATGGTGCTTGGTGGTACAGGATGGTACTATTGGGAAACTGTGTGGTGGCAGTTCCAACGTGGTTTGACCGGTCTACTGTGGTCACGGTTTCTTTTGTGCATGTTCTGAGTCAAAGCGTGACCTTTTTGGTCTTCTTACGCTATGTTTCTGGAAGTGGAAAGGAGTTGCGAGACAGTCACTTTTATGAAGGGAATAACGTGATTTTGCATTAGTTGTTGGATATGCGCATGATCTGCAAATTTGTAGGGCTAGTCATGATCTCGCCAACGCACCAAATTGTGTGCGATTCGGATAACCGTAGCACCTGCTACGTTAGTCGAAGCGCAGGACCCCAAACCAGCCGCTCAGTCTGCGACGTGCACCACGTCGCCCGCCGAGGTGCCCTCACATATCAAGGACCCATCAAAACGCCATTCCGGAGGCGCAGATGTCCCTACACGTCGTGGCGATGCCCCTTGCGCCTTTGGGATCTGTTTTGATGAGTTTATCATCAAGTTTGGTGATGGGGATTGATGTGGGTTGAAACCTGTTCACGGACCTGTAGTCGGAATTTTGACCAAGTGTAACGGGCTTGATCTCCAGCTCCTGCTCTGAAGTCATCGTCCGAGTTCGGAGAATGGCATTCTCAGTCCGCGTCAGGGGTTTACCCCCCTCACGAGACTGAGGGAGAATCGTCATAAACGACCGAGAGCAGGGAGACTCGAATATTTCGAGTCTCCGGAGGCCCATTTCCGTTTTGAACCAAACCCCTGGTTTTGAGACCCAAACAGGGGGTTTTTACCTCGAACTCGTGTGTTCGCACGAGTTATTCTATTTGTTTTACGTCGAAGTTCGTCATAAACGAACTTCGAGTTTTGTTTTGTCGTTTTGGCATGAAATTGTCACGTGCGAGGCACGCTGGCGATTTCGCGCCAGTAAACATGACCTCACTCTCGCTCCCCCTATCCCTTGTCCTCTCTTGCTCGTTTGCAAGGAGGGCGAGGGGGGGGCGAGGGCACGAGACCACGAGGCCTTGCCCTCGAGGCCCTCGTGGCCTCTCAGCTGCCGATCGGCGGCTGGTGGCTGGCCGGCCGGTGGCTGGCCGGTCACTTGGCCGGCTGCCGGCCGTCCAGCCGGCCGGCAGCGAGCTGGCCGGCGAAGTGCTGGCCGCCGGCCAGCCCTCGCTGATGCGAGGGGTGGTGTACAATCACCCCTCGCTTCAGCGAGGTGGGAGGGCCGAACCGCACCTCCCGCTACATTCCTCCCCACTTATTATGAACTGTCCCGGTTCATGAACAACAAGTAGGATTGTCAGTCAGTGAGTCATCAATATTGTGAAAGAAAATTAACAATTTCAATCACCAGCTAAACATGAACACGTGCATGGTACTTAGACCTAAGCTGCAGCTTGTAGGTCAGCACAGCTAGCGGCCTCCCCCCTTTAGGCTGGAGCGTCCGCGCGACAACCATGTTGGGTGTCCCCAACCTCCTATGGTCGCTGTCCATGAATGCTGCCCTGTGGGAATGTTGTTCACTTTTCCCGCGTTCAGGTGGTACCTCCTGCCACGCGTCGATCTGTGCGAGCTGCAAGCTCGCTCCAGTACTCGTTNTGAAAGAAAATTAATAATTTCAATCACCAGCTAAACATGAACACGTGCATGGTACTTAGACCTAAGCTGCAGCTTGTAGGTCAGCACAGCTAGCGGCCTCCCCCCTTTAGGCTGGAGCGTCCGCGCGACAACCATGTTGGGTGTCCCCAACCTCCTATGGTCGCTGTCCATGAATGCTGCCCTGTGGGAATGTTGTTCACTTTTCCCGCGTTCAGGTGGTACCTCCTGCCACGCGTCGATCTGTGCGAGTTGCAAGCTCACTCCAGTAGTCGTTGACCACCTCTGTGGGCAACCAAGATTCAGGCTCCCATGAATTATGTTCAGGTCCACAACCGGCCCAATGAACGAGGTACTCCCTAACAACGCACGACCGAAGAGTACGCTCTCGGTGCTGGAGTAGGCGAAGGACCCCCTATTGGCCATCGGCAGCCAGGACTGCTGGCGGTGGCTGAACGGTTCCTTTTGCCGTGTATGGAGCCAGCAGGCTTTCATAAAACACGTCATGTATCTTCATACTCGGCGGAAGTAGCAATCGGTATGCCACTGGCCCGATGCGTGCCACAATGGGAAACGGCACAATCCATTGTGGTAGAAGTTTTCTTGCCCCTCGCGACTTCAACGGAAGGTTTTTAGTACTAAGCAGCACTTTGTCATCGATGTCAAATGACACCTCCCGGTGACCTTTGTCGGCATATGCCTTTTGTCGCTGCCGAGCTGCTTGAAGATGACCCTTCGCCTCCTGTAACAAGGAGTCGATGCGCTCGGCAGAGGCTTGAGCAGAAGGAACCTGTCCTCCGGTACTCCCACTCTTCACCAATGAAGAGGGTACCACCGGATGCCGACCACTGTTCAACACGAACGGTGTGAACTGTGTGGACTCGTTCACCAAGTTGTTCACCGCAAATTCTGCCGGTGCTAGGAATTTGTCCCAATCATGCATGGCAGGGTCCACGTACATGCGGAGCATCTGCTCCAAAGTGCGATTCATGCGCTCTGTTTGTCCGTCAATTTGAGGGTGAATTCCTGTCGACATTTGCGACTCACTGCCGAAGTACTCGTGCATCTTTTGCCAGAACTTACTAGCAAATTTTCGATCTCGATCGGAGATAATACGCAACGGCAAGCCGTGGTACTTTACGACACCCTCAAAGAAGAGACGAGCGGTCTCCTCACATTGATGTCAATGGTTGTAGGAATGAAATGTGTCATTTTCGTCAAAAGATCCACAAGTACTAGTATTGCATCGTGGTCACGGGCCGTGTCCGGAAGACCAGTAATGAAGTCCATGCTGACGCACTCCCATGGAGTCCCAGGAATGGGAAGCTACTGGAGGAGTCCAGCAGGCTTCTTGTTACTAGCCTTATTCCGAAGACATGGGTCGCATGTCATGGAATACTTACGGACATCGACACTCCATCCTGGCCACCAATAGTGGTCCGAGAGTGCCTGTCCGGTCTTTCGGGGTCCCACGTGACCTGCGACCGGCGGGTCGTGGAACTGGGAGATAACCTTTGCTC
>SZWC01002118.1:214103-242800 GCA_023375785.1 Penium margaritaceum | reverse complement strand
TGTGTTTCTGACCACTGTGTTTCTGACCAGTGTGTTTCTGACCAGTGTGTTCATAACCACTGTGTTTCTGACCACTGTGTTTCTGACCACTGTGTTTCTGACCAACGTGTTTCTGACCAGTGTGTTTCTGACCACTGTGTTTTTCACCAGTTTGTTTCTAAAAAACGTGTTTCTGACTTGTGTGTTTCTGACCAGTGTAGTTCTGACCAATGTGTTTCTGACCACTGTGTTTCTGACAGGTGTGTTTCTGACCCCTGTGTTTCTGACCATTGTGTTTCTGACGAGTGTGTTTCTGACCAACGTGTTTCTGCCTAGTGTTTTTATGATCAGTGTAGGTCTGACCAATGTGTGTCTGATCACTGTGTTTCTGACAAGTGTGTTTCTGACCACTGTGTTTTGACCTCTGTGTTTCTGGCCACTGTCTTTCTGACCACTGTGTTTCCGACCAGTGTGTTTCTGACCACTGTGTTTCTGACCACTGTGTTTCTGACCAGTGTGTTTCTGACTTCTGTATTTCCGAACAGTGTGTTTCTGACCAGTGAGTTTCTGACCACTGTGTTTCTGACCACTGTGTTCTGACCACCGTGTTTCTGACCACTGTATTTCTGACCACCATGTTTCTGACCAGTGTGTTTCTGACCAGTGTGTTTCTGACCATTGTGTTTCTGACCAGTGTGTTTCTGACCAGTGTGTTTCTGTCCAGTGTGTTTCCGACCACTCTGTTTCTGAGCAGTGTGTTTCTGACCACTGTGTTTCTGACCAGTGTGTTTCTGACCACTTTGTTTCTGACCACTGTGTTTCTGACCACTGTGTTTCTGACAAGTGTGTTTCTGACCAGTGTGTTTCTCATCAGTGTGTTTCTGACCAGTGTGTTTCTCACCAGTGTGTTTCTGACCACTGTGTTTTAGACCACTGTGTTTCTGACCACTGTGTTTCTGACCAGTGTGTTTCTGACCACTGTGTTTCTGAACAGTGTGTTTCTGACCAGTGTGTTTCTGACCACTGTGTTCTGATTAGTGAGTTTCTGACCACTGTGTTTCTGATCACTGTGATTCTGACCAATGTGTTTCTGACCACTTTGTTTCTGACCAGTGTGTTTCTGACCAGTGTATTTCTGACCAGTGTGTTTCTGACCAGTGTGTTTCTGACCAGTGTGTTTCTGACCACTTTGTTTCTGACCAGTGTGTTTCTGACCAGTGTATTTCTGACCAGTGTGTTTCTGACCAGTGTGTTTCTGACCAGTGTGTTTCTGACCAGTGTGTTTCCGACCAGTGTGTTTCTGAGCAGTGTGTTTCTGACCACTGTGTTTGTGACCACTGTGTTTCTGACCAATGTGTTTCTGACTAGTGTGTTTCTGACCAGTGTAGTTCTGACCAATGTGTTTCTGACCACTGTGTTTCTGCCACTGTGTTTCTTACCACTGAGTTCCTGCCACTGTGTTTATGACCACTGCATTTCTCACCAGTGTGTTTCTGACCACTGTGTTTCTGACCAGTGTGTTCATAACCACTGTGTTTCTGACCACCCTGTTTCTGACCAGTGTGTTTCAGACCACTGTGTTTCTGACCACTGTGTTTCTGACCAGTGTGTTCCTGACCACTGTGTTTCTGAACAGTGTGTTTCTGACCAGTGTGTTTCTGACCACTGTGTTTCTGACCAGTGAGTTTCTGACCACTGTGTTTGTGACCACTGTGTTTCTGACCACCGTGTTTCTGACCACTGTGTTTCTGAACAGTGTGTTTCTGACCAGTGTGTTTCTGACCACTGTGTTTCTGACCAGTGAGTTTCTGACCACTGTGTTTGTGACCACTGTGTTTCTGACCACCGTGTTTCTGACCACTGTGTTTCTGACCAGTGTGTTTCTGACTAGTGTGTTTCTGACCAGTGTGTTTCTGACCAGTGTGCTTCTGACCAGTGTGTTGCTGACCACTGTGTTTCTGAAGAGTGTGTTTCTGACCACTGTCTTTCTGACCACTGTGTTTCTGACCAATGTGTTTCTGACCACTGTGTTTCTCGCCACTGTGGTTTTGACCAGTGTGTTTCCGACCACTGTGTTTCTGAGTAGTGTGTTTCTGACCACTGTGTTTCTGATCAGTGTGTTAATGACCACTGTGTTTCTGACCACTGTGCTTCTGACCACTGTGTTTCTGACCACTGTGTTTCTGACCAGTGTGTTCATGAACACTGTGTTTCTGACCACTGTGTTTCTCACCACTGTATTTCTGACCAACGTGTTTCTGACAAGTGTGTTTCTGACCACTGTGTTTCTGACCACTGTGTTTCTGACCAGTGTGTTTTTGACAAATGTGTTTATGACTTGTGTGTTTCTGACCAGTGTAGTTCTTACCAATGTGTTTCTGACCACTGTGTTTCTAACAAGTGTGTTTCTGACCACTGTGTTTCTGACCACTGTGTTTCTGGCCACTGTGTTTCTGACCACTTCATTTCTGACCAGTGTATTTCTAACCACTGTGTTTCTGACCAGTGAGTTTCTGACCACTGTGTTTCTGACCACCGTGTTTCTGACCACTGTGTTTGTGACCACTGTGTTTCTGACCACCGTGTTTCTGACCACTGTGTTTGTGACCACTGTGTTTCTGACCACCGTGTTTCTGACCACTGTGTTTGTGACCACTGTGTTTCTGACCACCGTGTTTCTGACCACTGTGTTTGTGACCACTGTGTTTCTGACCACCGTGTTTCTGACCACTGTGTTTGTGACCACTGTGTTTCTGACCACCGTGTTTCTGACCACTGTGTTTGTGACCACTGTGTTTCTGACCACCGTGTTTCTGACCACTGTGTTTGTGACCACTGTGTTTCTGACCACCGTGTTTCTGACCACTGTGTTTGTGACCACTGTGTTTCTGACCACCGTGTTTCTGACCACTGTGTTTGTGACCACTGTGTTTCTGACCACCGTGTTTCTGACCACTGTGTTTGTGACCACTGTGTTTCTGACCACCGTGTTTCTGACCACTGTGTTTGTGACCACTGTGTTTCTGACCACCGTGTTTCTGACCACTGTGTTTGTGACCACTGTGTTTCTGACCACCGTGTTTCTGACCACTGTGTTTGTGACCACTGTGTTTCTGACCACCGTGTTTCTGACCACTGTGTTTGTGACCACTGTGTTTCTGACCACCGTGTTTCTGACCACTGTGTTTGTGACCACTGTGTTTCTGACCACCGTGTTTCTGACCACTGTGTTTGTGACCACTGTGTTTCTGACCACCGTGTTTCTGACCACTGTGTTTGTGACCACTGTGTTTCTGACCACCGTGTTTCTGACCACTGTGTTTGTGACCACTGTGTTTCTGACCACCGTGTTTCTGACCACTGTGTTTGTGACCACTGTGTTTCTGACCACCGTGTTTCTGACCACTGTGTTTGTGACCACTGTGTTTCTGACCACTGTATTTCTGACCAGTGTGTTTCATACCAGTGTGTTTCTGACGAGTGTGTTTCTGACCAGTGTGTTTCTGACAGGTGTGTTTCTGACCACTGTGTTTCTGACCAATGTGTTTCCCACCAGTGTGTTCATGACCAGTGTGTTTCAAACCAGTGTGTTTCTGCCCAGTGTGTTTATGACCACTGTGTTTCTGACCACTGTGTTTCTGACGAGTGTGTTTTCACCACTGTGTTTCTGAGCTGTGTGTTTCTGACCACTGTGTTTTCGACCAGTGTGTTTCTGACCATTGTGTTTCTGACCACTGTGTTTCTGACCATTGTGTTTCTGACCACTGTGTTTCTGACCACGGTGGTTCTGACCACTGTGTTTCTGACCACTGTGTTTCTGACCAGTGTGTTTCTGACCAGTGTGTTTATGACAAGTGTGTTTAAGACCACTGTGATTCTGACCAGTGTCTTTCTGACCAGTGTGTTTATGACCAGTATGTTTATGACCAGTGTGTTTCTGAACACTGTGTTTCTAACCAGTCTCTTTCTGACCACCGTTTCTCTGACCACCTTGTTTCTGAAACCTGTGTTTCTGACCAGTTTGTTTCTGACCACTGTGTTTCTGACCAATGTATTTCTGACCAGTGTGTTTCTGACCACTGTGTTTATGACCACTGTATTTCTTACCACCGTGTTTCTGACCACTGTGTTTCTGACCACTGTGTTTCTGACCACTGTGTTTCTGACCACTGTGTTTCCAACAACTGTGTTTCTGACCACTGTGTTTCTGACCAGTGTGTTTCTGACCAATGTGTTTCTGACCAGTGTGTTTCTGACCACTGTGTTTCTGACCACTGTGTTTCTGACCAGTGTGTTTCTGACCACTGTGTTTCTGACCACTGTGTTTCTGACCAGTGTGTTTCTGACCAATGTGTTTCTGACCAGTGTGTTTCTGACCACTGTGTTTCTGACCACTGTGTTTCTGACCAGTGTGTTTTTGACAAATGTGTTTATGACTTGTGTGTTTCTGACCAGTGTAGTTCTTACCAAAGTGTTTCTGACCACTGTGTTTCTAACAAGTGTGTTTCTGACCACTGTGTTTCTGACCACTGTGTTTCTGGCCACTGTGTTTCTGACCACTTCATTTCTGACCAGTGTATTTCTAACCACTGTTTTTCTGACCAGTGTGTTTCTGACCAGGGTGTTTCTGACCACTGTGTTTCTGACCAGTGAGTTTCTGACCACTGTGTTTCTGACCACTGTTTTTCTGACCAGTGTGTTTCTGACCAGGGTGTTTCTGACCACTGTGTTTCTGACCAGTGAGTTTCTGACCACTGTGTTTCTGACCACTGTTTTTCTGACCAGTGTGTTTCTGACCAGGGTGTTTCTGACCACTGTGTTTCTGACCAGTGAGTTTCTGACCACTGTGTTTCTGACCACTGTTTTTCTGACCAGTGTGTTTCTGACCAGGGTGTTTCTGACCACTGTGTTTCTGACCAGTGAGTTTCTGACCACTGTGTTTCTGACCACTGTTTTTCTGACCAGTGTGTTTCTGACCAGGGTGTTTCTGACCACTGTGTTTCTGACCAGTGAGTTTCTGACCACTGTGTTTCTGACCACTGTTTTTCTGACCAGTGTGTTTCTGACCAGGGTGTTTCTGACCACTGTGTTTCTGACCAGTGAGTTTCTGACCACTGTGTTTCTGACCACTGTTTTTCTGACCAGTGTGTTTCTGACCAGGGTGTTTCTGACCACTGTGTTTCTGACCAGTGAGTTTCTGACCACTGTGTTTCTGACCACTGTTTTTCTGACCAGTGTGTTTCTGACCAGGGTGTTTCTGACCACTGTGTTTCTGACCAGTGAGTTTCTGACCACTGTGTTTCTGACCACTGTTTTTCTGACCAGTGTGTTTCTGACCAGGGTGTTTCTGACCACTGTGTTTCTGACCAGTGAGTTTCTGACCACTGTGTTTCTGACCACTGTTTTTCTGACCAGTGTGTTTCTGACCAGGGTGTTTCTGACCACTGTGTTTCTGACCAGTGAGTTTCTGACCACTGTGTTTCTGACCACTGTTTTTCTGACCAGTGTGTTTCTGACCAGGGTGTTTCTGACCACTGTGTTTCTGACCAGTGAGTTTCTGACCACTGTGTTTCTGACCACTGTTTTTCTGACCAGTGTGTTTCTGACCAGGGTGTTTCTGACCACTGTGTTTCTGACCAGTGAGTTTCTGACCACTGTGTTTCTGACCACTGTTTTTCTGACCAGTGTGTTTCTGACCAGGGTGTTTCTGACCACTGTTTTCCTGACCAGTGTGTTTCTGACATCTGTGTTTCTGACCAGTGTGTTTCTGACCGGTGTGTTTCTGACCAGTGTGTTTCTGACCACTGTATTTCTGACCAGTGTGTTTCATACCAGTGTGTTTCTGACGAGTGTGTTTCTGACCAGTGTGTTTCTGACAGGTGTGTTTCTGACCACTGTGTTTCTGACCAATGTGTTTCTCACCAGTGTGTTCATGACCAGTGTGTTTCAAACCAGTGTGTTTCTGCCCAGAGTGTTTATGACCACTGTGTTTCTGACCACTGTGTTTCTGACGAGTGTGTTTTCACCACTGTGTTTCTGAGCAGTGTGTTTCTGACCACTGTGTTTTCGACCAGTGTGTTTCTGACCATTGTGTTTCTGACCACTGTGTTTCTGACCATTGTGTTTCTGACCACTGTGTTTCTGACCATGGTGGTTCTGACCACTGTGTTTCTGACCACTGTGTTTCGGACCAGTGTGTTTCTGACCAGTGTGTTTATGACAAGTGTGTTTAAGACCACTGTGATTCTGACCAGTGTCTTTCTGACCAGTGTGTTTATGACCAGTATGTTTATGACCAGTGTGTTTCTGAACACTGTGTTTCTAACCAGTGTCTTTCCGACCAGTGTGTTTCTGACCAATGTGTTTCTGACCAGTGTGTGTCTGACTAGTGTGTTGCTGAGCAGGGTTTTTCTGTACAGGGTGTTTATGACCAGTGTGCTTCTGACCACTCTGTTTCTGACCAGTGTGTTTCTGACCAGGGTGTTTCTGACCACTGTGTTTCTGACCAGTGTGTTTATGACCACTGTTTCTGACCACTGTGTTTCTGACAAGTGTGTTTATGACCAGTATGTTTCTGACCACCGTGTTTCTGACCAGGGTGTTTCTGACCACTGTGCTTCTCACCACTGTGTTTCTGACCAGTGTGTTGATGACCACTGTGTTTCTGACCACTGTGTTTCTGACCACTGTGTTTCTGACCAGTGTGTTGATGACCACTGTGTTTCTGACCACTGTGTTTCTGACCACTGTGTTTCTGACCAGTGTGTTTCTGACCAGTGCGTTTTTGACCAGTGTGTTTCTGACCAATGTGTTTCTGACAAGTGTGTTTCTGACCACTGTGTTTCTAACCAGTCTCTTTCTGACCACCGTTTCTCTGACCACCTTGTTTCTGACAACTGTGTTTCTGACCAGTTTGTTTCTGACCACTGTGTTTCTGACCAATGTATTTCTGACCAGTGTGTTTCTGACCACTGTGTTTATGACCACTGTATTTCTGACCACCGTGTTTCTGACCACTGTGTTTCTGACCAGTGTGTTTCTGACCAATGTGTTTCTGACCAGTGTGTTTCTGACCACTGTGTTTCTGACCACTGCGTTTCTGACCACTGTGTTTCGAACCACTGTATTTCTGACCACTGTGTTTCTGACCACAGTGTTTCTGACCACTGTGTTTCTGACCATAGTGTATGTGACCACTGTGTTTCTGTCCACTGAGTTTCCAACCAGTGTGTTTCTGACCACTGTGTTTCTGACCAATGTGTTTCTGACCACTGTGTTTCTGACCACTGTGTTTCTGACCAGTGTGTTTCTGACCAGCGTATTTCTGACCACAGTGTTTCTGACCATTGTGTTTCTGACCACTGTGTTTCTGACCACTGTGTTTCTGACCAGTGTGTTTCTGACCAGCGTGTTTCTGACCACTGTGTTTCTGACCACTGTGTTACTGACTACTGTGTTTCTGACCACTGTGTTTCTGACCACTGTATTTCTGACCACCGTGTTTCTGACCACTGTGTTTCTGACCAGTGTGTTTCTGACCACTGTGTTTCTGACCAGTGAGTTTCTGACCACTGTGTTTCTGACCACTGTGTTACTGACTACTGTGTTTCTGACCACTGTGTTTCTGACCACTGTATTTCTGACCACCGTGTTTCTGACCACTGTGTTTCTGACCAGTGTGTTTCTGACCACTGTGTTTCTGACCAGTGAGTTTCTGACCACTGTGTTTCTGACCACTGTGTTACTGACTACTGTGTTTCTGACCACTGTGTTTCTGACCACTGTATTTCTGACCACCGTGTTTCTGACCACTGTGTTTCTGACCAGTGTGTTTCTGACCACTGTGTTTCTGACCAGTGAGTTTCTGACCACTGTGTTTCTGACCACTGTGTTACTGACTACTGTGTTTCTGACCACTGTGTTTCTGACCACTGTATTTCTGACCACCGTGTTTCTGACCACTGTGTTTCTGACCAGTGTGTTTCTGACCACTGTGTTTCTGACCAGTGAGTTTCTGACCACTGTGTTTCTGACCACTGTGTTACTGACTACTGTGTTTCTGACCACTGTGTTTCTGACCACTGTATTTCTGACCACCGTGTTTCTGACCACTGTGTTTCTGACCAGTGTGTTTCTGACCACTGTGTTTCTGACCAGTGAGTTTCTGACCACTGTGTTTCTGACCACTGTGTTACTGACTACTGTGTTTCTGACCACTGTGTTTCTGACCACTGTATTTCTGACCACCGTGTTTCTGACCACTGTGTTTCTGACCAGTGTGTTTCTGACCACTGTGTTTCTGACCACCGTGTTTCTGACCACTGTGTTTCTGAGCAGTATGTTTCTGACCAGCATGTTTATCACCAATGTGTTTCTGACAAGTGTGTTTCTGACCAGTGTGTTTATGACCACTGTGTTTCTGACCACTGTGTTTAAGACCAGTGTGGTTCTGACCAGTTCGCTTCTAACCATTACGTTTCTGACCACGATGTTTCTGACCAATGAGCTTCTGACCACTGTGTATCTGACCAGTGTGTTTGTTACCACTGTGTTTCTGACCACTGTGTTTCTGACCACCGTGTTTCTGACCAGTGTGGTTCTGACCACTGTGTTTCTAACCAGTGTGTTACTGACCACTGTGTTTCTGACCACTGTGTTTCTGACCAGTGTGTTTCTGACCACTATGTTTCTGACCGGTGTGTTACTGACCACTGTGTTTGTGACCACTGTGTTTCTGACCACTGTGTTTCTGACCAGTGTGTTTCTGACCCCTGTGTTTTTGACCAGTGTGTTTTTGACCACTGTGTTTCTGACCACTGTATATCTGACCATTGTGTTTCTGACCAGTGTGTTATTGACCAGTGTGTTTCTGACCAGTGTGTTGCTGGCCACTGTGTTTCTGACCACTTTGTTTCTGACCACTGCGTTTCTGACCACTGTGTTTCTGACCAGTGTGTTGCTGACCACTGTGTTTCTGACCGGTGTGTTACTGACCACTGTGTTTGTGACCACTGTGTTTCTGACCACTGTGTTTCTCACCAGTGTGTTTCTGACCACTGTGTTTGTGACCAGTGTGTTTCTGACCACTGTGTTTCTGACCACTGTATTTCTGACCACTGTGTTTCTGGCCACTGTGTTTCTGACCAGTGTGTTTCTAACCACTGTGTTCCTGACCAGTGTTTTTCTAAACACTGTGTTTCTGACCAGTGTGTTTCTGACCACTGTGTTTCTGACCAATGTGTTTCTGCCCACTGTGTTTCTGACCACTGTGTTTCTGAGCACTGTGTTTGTGACCACTGTGTTTCCGACCACCGTGTTTCTGACCAGTGTGTTTCTGACCACTGTGTTTCTGACAAGTGTGTTTATTACCACTGTGTTTCTGACCACTGTGTTTCTGACCAGTGTGTTTCTGACCAGTGTTCTGACCACTGTGTTTCTGACCACTGTGTTTCTGACCACTGCGTTTCTGACCACTGTGTTTCTGACCAGTGCGTTTGTGACCAGTGTGTTTCTGACCACTGTGTTTCTGACCACTGTGTTTATGACAAGAGTGTTTCTGGCCACCGTGTTTCTGACCAGTGTGATTCTGACCAGTGTGTTTCTGACCGCTGTGTTTCTGACCAGTGTCTTTCTGACTTGTGTGTTCCTGACCAGTGTGTTTCTGACCACTGTATATTTGACCAGTGTGTTCCTTACCACTGTGTTTCTGCCCACAGTGTTTTTCTGACCACTCTGTTTCTGTCCAGTGTGTTTCTGACCATTGTGTTTCTGACCACTGTGTTGCTGACCACTGTGTTTCTGACCAATGTGTTTCTGACCAATTTGTTTCTGACCAGTGTATTTCTGACCACTGTGTTTCTGACCACTGTTTTTCTCACAAGTGTGTTTCTGACCATTTTGTTTTTTACCACTGTGATTCTGGTCACTGTGTTTCTGTCCACTGTGTTTCTGACCAGTGTGTTTCTGACTACTGTGTTCCTGACCAGTGTGTTTCTGAGCACTGTGTTTCTGACCACTGTGTTTCTGTCCTGTGTGTTTCTGACCACTGTGTTTATGACTAGTGTGTTCCTGACCACTGTGTTTCTGACCAGTGAGTTTTTGACCAGTGTGTTTCTGACCACTGTGTTTCTGACCACTGTGTTTCTGACCAGTGTGTTTCTGACCACTGTGGTTCTTACCAGTGTGTTTCTGACCAGTGTGTTTCTGACCAGTGTGTTTCTGACCAATGTGTTTCTGACCAGTGTCTTTCTGACCACTGTGTTTGGGACCAGTGTGTTTATGACCAGTGTGTTTCTGACCAGTGTGTTTCTGACCATTGTGTTTCTGACCACTGTCTTTCCGACCACTGTGTGTCTGAACAGTGTGTTTCTGACCACTGTGTTTTTGAACAGTGTGTTTTTTACCACTGTGTTCCTGACCAGTGTGTTTCTGACCACTGTCTTTCTGACCACTGTGTTTCTGACCACTGTGTTTCTCACCGCTCTGTTTCTGACCAATGTGTTTCTAACAACTGTGTTTCTGACCAATGTCTTTCTTACCACTGTGTTTCTAACCAATGTGTTTCTGACCAGTGTGTTTATTGCCACTGTGTTTCTGAATACTGTGTTTCTTACCACTGTGTTTCTGACCAGTGTGGTTCTGACCATTGTGTCTCTGACCAGTGTGTTTGTGACCACTGTGTTTCGGACCACTGTGCTTCTGACCAGTGTGCTTCTGAACACTGTGTTCCTGACCACTGTGTTTCTGTCCACTGTGTTCTAACTACTTTGTTTCTGACCAATGTGTTTCTGACCACTGTGTTTCTGGCCAGTGTGTTTCTGACCACTGTGTTTCTGACCACCGTGTTTCTGACCACTGTGTTTCTGACCAGTGTGTTTGTGACCAGTTTATTTCTGACCAGAGTGTTTATGACCAGTGTGTTTCTGACCACTGTATTTCTGACCACTGCGTTTCTGACCACTGTGTTTCTGACCACTGTGCTTCTGAACACTGTGTTTCTGACCACTGTGTTTCTGACCACTGTGTTTCTGGCCAGTGTGTTTCTGACCAGTTGGTTTTCTGACCATTGTGTTTATACCCACTGTATTTCTGACCAGTGTGTTTCTGACCATTGTGTTTATGACCACTGTGTTTCTGACCAGTGTGTTTATGACCACTGTGTTTCTGACCACTGAGTTTCTGACCACTGTGTTTCGGACCACTGTGTTTCTGTTCACTGTATTTCTGACAAGTGTGTTTCTGACCACTGTGTTCCTGACCAGTTTGTTTCTGACCAGTGTGTTTCTGACCACTGTGTTTCTGACCAGTGTTATCTGACCAGGGTGTTTCTAACCACCGTGTTTCTGACCAGTGTGTTTCTGACCACTGTGTTTCTGACCACTGTGTTTCTGACCACCGTGTTTCTGACCACTGTGTTTCTGAGCAGTGTGTTTCTGACCACTGTGTTTCTGACCACTGAGTTTCTGACCACTGTGTTTCGGACCACTGTGTTTCTGTTCACTGTATTTCTGACAAGTGTGTTTCTGACCACTGTGTTCCTGACCAGTTTGTTTCTGACCAGTGTGTTTCTGACCACTGTGTTTCTGACCAGTGTTATCTGACCAGGGTGTTTCTAACCACCGTGTTTCTGACCAGTGTGTTTCTGACCACTATGTTTCTGACCACTGTGTTTATGACCACTGTGTTTCTGACCATTGTGTTTCTGACCACTGTGTTTTTGACGAGTGTGTTTCTGACCAGTTTGTTTCTGAGCAGTGTGTTTCTGAACACTGTGTTTCTGACCACCGTGTTTCTGACCACTGTGTTTCTGAGCAGTGTGTTTCTGACCAGCGTGCTTCTCACCACTGTGTTTTTGACCAGTGTGTTTCTGACCAGTGTGTTTATGACCGCTGTGTTTCTGACCACTGTGTTTCTGACCAGTGTGCTTCTGACCAGTGTGCTTCTGACCACTTCGTTTCTGACCACTGTGTTTCTGACCACTGTGCTTCTGACCACTGTGTTTTTGACCAGTGTGTTTGTGACCACTGTGTTTCTGACCACTGTGTTTCTGACCACCGTGTTTCTGACGAGTGTGTTTCTGACCAGTTTGTTTCTAACCAGTGTGTTTCTGACCAGTGTGTTTCTGACCAGTGTGTTTCTGACCACTGTGTTTCTGAGCAGTGTGTTTCTGACCACTGTGTTTCTGACCAGTGTGTT
The DNA here is from genome assembly GCA_023375785.1 of Penium margaritaceum. Classification (NCBI taxonomy): domain Eukaryota; kingdom Viridiplantae; phylum Streptophyta; class Zygnematophyceae; order Desmidiales; family Peniaceae; genus Penium; species Penium margaritaceum. The sequence continues at coordinate 230,626 of SZWC01002118.1, read as the reverse complement.
ACTGACCACTGTGTTTGTAACCAATGTGTTTCTGACCACAGTGTTTCTGACCACAGAGTCTCTGACCATTGTGTTTCTGACCACTGTGTTTCTGACCACTGTGTTTCTGACCACTGTGTTTCTGACCACTGTGTTTCTGACCACTGTGTTTCTGACCACTGTGTATCTGACCATTATGTTTCTGACCAGTGTGTTTCTGAGCACTGTGTTTCTGACCACTGTGTTTCTGACCACTTTGTTTCTGACCACTGTGTTTCTGACCACTGTGTTTCTGACCACTGTATTTCTGACCACTGTCTTTCTGACAACATTGTTTCTGACCACTGCGTTTCTGACAAGTGTGTATGTGACCCGTGTGTTTCTGTCCACTGTGTTTCCAACCAGTGTGTTTCTGACCACTGTGTTTCTGACCACTGTGTTTCTGACCACTGTGTTTCACACCAGTGTGTTTCTCACCACTGTTTTTCTGATTATTGTGTTTCTGACCACTGTGTTCCTGACCACTGTGTTTCCGACCACTGTGTTTCTTACCACTGTGTCTCTGACCACTGTGTTTCTGACTAGTGTGTTTCTGACCAGTGTGTGTCTGAACATTGTGTTTCTTACCACTGTGTGTTTGACCAGTGTGTTTCTGACCATTGTGTTTCTGAGCACTGTGTTTCTGACCGGTGTGTTTAATACCACTGTGTTTCTGACCACTGTGTTTCTGACCACTGTGTTTGTGACCAATGAATTTCTGACCACTGTGTTTCTGACCACTGTGTGTATGACCAGTGTGTTTCTGACCACTGTGTTTCTGAGCACTGTGTTTTTGACCAGTGTGTTTCTGACCACTGTGTTTCTGACGAGTGTGTTTCTGACCAGGGTTTTTCTGAGCACTGTGTTTCTGACCAGTGTGTTTCTGACCACTATGTTTCTGACCACTGTGTTTATGACCCCTGTGTTTCTGACCATTGTGTTTCTGACCACTGTGTTTGTGACGAGTGTGTTTCTGACCAGCTTGTTTCTGAACAGTGTGTTTCTGACTACTGTGCTTCTGACCAGAGTGTTTCTGACCACTGTGTTTCGGACCATTGTGTTTATGACCACTGTGTTTCCGACCAGTGTATTTCTGACCACGGTGTTTGTGACCACTGTGTTTCTGACCTCTGTGTTTCTGACCAGTGTGTTTCTGACCACTGTGTTTCAGAACACTGTATTTCTGACATGTGTGTTTCTGACCACAGTGTTTCTGAGCAGTGTGTTACTGACCTCTGTGTTTCCGATCAGTGTGTTGCTGACCACTGTGTTTGTGACCACTGTATTTCTGACCACTGTGTTTCTGACCACCGTGTTTCTGACCACTGTGTTTCTGACCACTGTTTTTCTGCCCACTGTGTTTCTGACCTTTGTGTTTCTGACCAGTGTGTTTCTGACCAGTGTGTTTCTGACCAGTGTGTTTCTGACCACTGTGTTTCTGACCATTGTGTTTCTGACCAGTGTGTTTCTGACCAGTGTGTTTCTGACCACTGTGTTTCTGACCACCGTGTTTCTGACCACTGTGTTTCTGACCACCGTGTTTCTGACCACTGTGTTTCTGACCACCGTGTTTCTGACCACTGTGTTTCTGACCACCGTGTTTCTGACCACTGTGTTTCTGACCACCGTGTTTCTGACCACTGTGTTTCTGACCACCGTGTTTCTGACCACTGTGTTTCTGACCACCGTGTTTCTGACCACTGTGTTTCTGACCACCGTGTTTCTGACCACTGTGTTTCTGACCACCGTGTTTCTGACCACTGTGTTTCTGACCACCGTGTTTCTGACCACTGTGTTTCTGACCACCGTGTTTCTGACCACTGTGTTTCTGACCACCGTGTTTCTGACCACTGTGTTTCTGACCACCGTGTTTCTGACCACTGTGTTTCTGACCACCGTGTTTCTGACCACTGTGTTTCTGACGAGTGTGTTTCTGACCACGGTGTTTCTGACCAGTGTGTTTCTGACAACTGTGTTTCTGACGACTGTGTTTCTGACCACTGTGTTTCTGCCCACTGTGTTTCTGACCTTTGTGTTTCTGACCAGTGTGTTTCTGACCAGTGTGTTTCTGACCAGTGTGTTTCTGACCACTGTGTTTCTGACCATTGTGTTTCTGACCAGTGTGTTTCTGACCAGTGTGATTCTGACCAGTGTGTTTCTCACCAGTGTGTTTCTGACCAGTGTGTTTCTGACCACTGCGTTTCTGACCAGTTTGTTTCTGACCAGTGTGTTTCTGACCACTGTGTTTCTGACCATTGTGCTTCTGCCCACTGTGTTTTTGACCACCGTGTTTCTGACCAGTGTGTTTCTGACCACTATGTCTCTGACCAGTGTGTTTACTACCACTGTGTTTCTGACCACTGTGTTTCTGACCACTGTGTTTCTGACCAGTGTGTTTCTGACAAGTGTGTTGCTGACAACTGTGTTTCTGACCACTGCGTTTCTAACCTGTGTGTTTCTGACAAGTGTGTTTCTGACCACTGTGCTTCTGACCAGTGTGTTTCTGAGCACTGTGTTTCTAACCAGTGTATATCCGACCACTGTGTTTTTGACCACTGTCTTTCTGACCAGTGTGTTTCTGGCCACTGTGTTTCTGACAAGTGTGTTTCTGACCAGTGTGTTTCTGACCGCTTTGTTTCTGACCAATGTGTTTCTTACTTGTGTGTTTCTGACCAGTGTGTTTCTGACCACTGTGTTTCTGACCACTGTGTTTCTGACCACTGTGTTTCTGACCACTGTGTTTCTGACCACTGTGTTTCTGACCACTGTATTTCTGACCACTGCGTTTTTGACCGGTGTGTTTCTGACCGGTGTGTTTCTGACCAGTGTGTTTCTGACCACTGTATTTCTGACCACTGTGCTTCTGACCAGTGTGTCTCTGACCACTGTGTTCCTGACCACTGTGTTTGTGACCACTGTGTTTCCGACCACTGTGTTTCTGACCACTGTGTTTCTGACCACTGTGTTTCTGACCACTGTATTTCTGACCACTGCGTTTTTGACCGGTGTGTTTCTGACCGGTGTGTTTCTGACCAGTGTGTTTCTGACCAGTTTGCTTCTGACCATTGTGTTTCTGACCACTGTGTTTCTGACCCATGTGTTTCCGAACAATGTGTTTCAGACCATGGTGTTTTTGACCACTGTGTTTCTGACCAGTGTGTATATGGCCAGCGTGTGTATAACCACTTTGTTTCTGACCAGTGTGTTTCTGACCAGTGTGTTTCTGACCAATGTGTTTCTGACCAGTGTGTTTCTGTCCAGTGTGTTTCTGACCATTGTGTTTCTGACCACTGTGTTTCTGACCAGTGTATTTCAGACCAGTGTGTTTCTGACCACTGTGTTTCTGACCACTGTTTTTCTGACCATTGTGATTCTGACCAGAGTGTTTCTGACCACTGTGTTTCTGACCAGTTTCTTTCTTACCAGTTTGTTTCTGACCAATGTGTTCCTGACCACTCTTTTTCTGAACACTGTGTTTCTGACCACTGTGTTTCTGACCACTGTGTTTCTGACCACTGTGTTTGTGACCACTGTAATTCTGACCAGTGTGTTTCTGACCATTGTGCTTCTGAACAGTGTGTTTGTGACCACTGAGTTTCTTACCACTGTGCTTCTGACCAGTGTGTTTCTGAACACTGTGTTCCTGACCACTGTGTTTCTGTCCACTGTGTTTCTGACCACTCTGTTTCTGACCAGTGTGTTTCTGACCGCTGTGTTTCTGACGAGTGTGTTTCAGACCACTGTGTTTCTGACCATTGTGTTTCTGACCAGTGTTTTTCTGACCAGTGTGTTTCTGACCAGTGTGTTTCTGACCATTGTGTTTCTTACCACTGTGTTTCTGAGCAGTGTGTTTCTGACCATTGTGTTTATGACCACTGTGTTTTTGACCAGTGTGTTGATGACCCATTTGTTTCTGACGAATGTGTTTCTGACCACTGTGCTTCTCACCACTGTATTTCTGACCAGTCTGTTTCTGACCACTGTGTTTCTGACCAGTGTATTTCTGACCAGTGTGTTTCTGACCACTATGTTACTGACCAGAGTGTTTCTGACCACTGTGTTTCTGACCAGTCTGTTTCTGACCAGGGTGTTTCTGACCACCGTGTTTCTGACCAGTGTGCTTATGACCACTATGTTTCCGACCACTGTGTTGATGACCACTGTGTTTCTGACCATTGTGTTTCTGACCACTGTGTTTCTGACGAGTGTGTTTCTGACCAGTGTGTTTCTGAGTAGTGTGTTTCTGAACACTGTGTTTCTGACCACCGTGTTTCTGACCACTGTGTTTCTGAGCAATGTATTTCTGATTAGCTTGCTTCTCACCACTGTGTTTCTGACCAGTGTGTTTCTGACCATTGTGTTTATGACCACCGTGTTTCTGACCACTGTGTTTCTGACCAGAGTGCTTCTGACCACAGTGTTTCTGACCACTTCGTTTCTGACCACGGTGTTTCTTACAACTGTGCTTCTGACCACTGTGTTCCTGACCAGTGTGTTTGTGACCACTGTGTTTCTGACCACTGTTTTTCTGACCACCGTTTTCCTGACCAGTGTGTTTCTGACCAGACTGTTTCTAACCAGTGTGTTTCTGACCAGTGTGTTTCTGACCACTGTGTTTCTGACCACTGTTTTTTGAACCAGTGTGTTTCTGACCACTGTGTTTCAGACCACTGTGTTTCTCACCAGTGTGTTTCTGACCACTGTGTCTCTGACCAGTGTGTTACTGACCACTGTGTTTGTGACAACTATATTTCTGACCACTGTGTTTCTGACGACCGTGTTTCTGACCACTGTGTTTATGACCACTGTGTTTCTGACCACTGTGTTTCTGAGCAGTGTGTTTCTGACCACTGTGTTTCTGACCACTGTCTTTCTGACCACTGTGTTTCTGACCACTGTGTTTCTGACCAGTGTGTTTCTGACCTCTGTGTTTCTGACCACTGTGTTTCTGACCACTGTGTTTCTGACCAGTGTTTTTCTGACCACTGTGTTTCTGACCACTGTGTTTCTGACCAGTGTGTTTCTGACCAGTGTGTGTCTGAACATTGTGTTTCTTACCATTGTGTGTTAGACCAGTGTGTTTCTGACCAGTGTGTGTCTGACCATTGTGTTTCTTACCATTGTGTGTTAGACCAGTGTGTTTCTGACCAGTGTGTGTCTGACCATTGTGTTTCTTACCATTGTGTGTTAGACCAGTGTGTTTCTGACCAGTGTGTGTCTGACCATTGTGTTTCTTACCATTGTGTGTTAGACCAGTGTGTTTCTGACCAGTGTGTTTCTCACCACTGTGTTTCTGACCACTGTGTTTCTGACCACTGTGTTTCTGACCAGTGTTTTTCTGACCACTGTGTTTCTGACCACTGTGTTTCTGACCAGTGTGTTTCTGACCAGTGTGTGTCTGAACATTGTGTTTCTTACCATTGTGTGTTAGACCAGTGTGTTTCTGACCATTGTGTTTCTGAGCACTATGTTTCTGACCGGTGTGTTTATTACCAATGTGTTTCTGACCACTGTGTTTCTGACCACTGTGTTTCTGAGCACTGAATTCCTGACCACTGTGTTTCTGACCACTGTGTGTATGAGCAGTGTGTTTCTGACCACAGTGTTTCTGACCACTGTGTTTTTTACCAGTGTGTTTCTGACCACTGTGTTTCTGACCAGTGTGTTTCTGACCAGGGTGTTTCTGAGCACTGTGTTTCTGACCAGGGAGTTTCTGACCACTATGTTCTGACCACTGTGTTTATGACCACTGTGTTTCTGACCATTGTGTTTCTGACCACTGTGTTTCTGACGAGTGTGTTTCTGTCCATTGTAATTCTTAACAGTGTGTTTCTGACCACTGTGTCTCTGACTACTGTGCTTCTGACCACTGTGTTTCTGACTACAGTGCTTCTGACCAGAGTGTTTCTGACCACTGTGTTTCGGACCATTGTGTTTATGACCACTGTGTTTCCGACCAGTCTGTTTCTTACCACGGTGTTTGTGACCACTGTGTTTCTGACCAATGTGTTTCTGACCAGTGTGTTTTTGACCACTGTGTTTCTGACCACTGTGTTTCAAAACGCTGTATTTCTGACATGTGTGGTTCTGACCACAGTGTTTCTGACCAGTGTGTTTCTGACCACTTTGTTTCTGACCACTGTGTTTCTGACACTGTGTTCCTGACCACTGTGTTTCCGACCAGTGTGTTTCTGACCACTGTGTTTCTGACCACTGTGTTTATGACCAGTGTGTTTATGACCACAATGTTTCTGACCACTGTGTTTCTGACCACTGTGTTTCTGACCACTGTATCTCTGAACACTGTGTTTTTCACCGGTGTGTTTCTGACCGGTGTGTTTCTGACCAGTGTGTTTCTGACCAGTGTGTTTCTGACCACTGTGTTTCTGACCACTGTGTTTCTGACCCGTGTGTGTCCGAACAATGTGTTTCAGACAACACTTTTTCTCACCAGTGCGTATATGGCCAGCGTGTGTATGACCACTTTGTTTCTGACAACTGTGTTTCTGTCCAGTGTGTTTCTGACCACTGTGTTTCTGACCACTGTGTTTTTGACAGCTGTGTTTCTGACCAGTGTGTTTCTGACCAGTGTTTTTCTAACCAGTGTGTTTCTGACCAGTGTGTTCCTGACCAGTGTGTTTCTGACCACTGCGTTTCTGACCAGTTTGTTTCTGACCACTGCGTTTCTGACCAGTGTGTTTCCGACCACTGTGTTTCTGACCACTGCGTTTCTGCCCACTGTGTTTCTGACCACTGTGTTTCTGACCAGTGTGTTTATGACCACTGTGTTTCTGACCACCGTGTTTCTGACCAGTGTGTTTCTGACCACTGTGTTTCTGACAAGTGTGTTTATGACCACTGTGTTTCTGACCACCGTGTTTCTGACCAGTGTGTTTCTGACCACTGTGTTTCTGACAAGTGTGTTTATTACCACTGTGTTTCTGACCACTGTGTTTCTGTCCACTGTGTTTCTGTCCACTGTGTTTCTGACCAGTGTGTTTCTGACCACTGTGTTTCTGACCACTGTGTTTCTGACCACTGTGTTTCTGTCCACTGTGTTTCTGTCCACTGTGTTTCTGACCAGTGTGTTTCTGACCACTGTGTTTCTGACCACTGTGTTTCTGACCACTGCGTTTCTGACCACTGTGTTTCCGACCAGTGAGTTTCTGACCAGTGTGTTTCTGACCACTGTGTTTCTGACCACTGTATTTCTGAGGAGTGTGTTTCCGAGCACTTAGGTTGTAACCAGTGTATGTCCGACCACTGTGTTTCTGACCATTGTGTTTCTGACCAGTGTGTTTCTGGCCACTGTGTTTCTGACAAGTGTGTTTCTGACCACTGTGTTTCTGACCAGTGTGTTTCTGACCAGGGTGTTTCTGACCACCGTGTTTCTGGCCAGTGTGTTTCTGACCAATATGTTTGTGACCATTGTGTTTATGACCACTGTGTTTCTGACCATTGTGTTTCTGACCACTGTGTTTCTAACGAGTGTGTTTCTGACCCGTGTGTTTCTGAACAGTGTGTTTCTGACCACTGTGTTTCTGACTACTGTGCTTCTGACCAGTGTGTTTCTGACCACTGTATTTGTGACCACTGTGTTTGTGACCACTGTGTCCTGACCAGTGTGTTTCTGACCACTGTGTTTCAAAACACTGTATTTCTGACATGTGTGTTTCTGACCACAGTGTTTCTGACCAGTGTGTTACTGACCACTGTGTTTCTGACCAGTGTGTTTCTGACCACTGTGTTTCTGACTACTGTGTTTCTGATCACTGTGTTTCTGACCACTGTGTTTCTGACCAGTGTGTTTCTTACCAGTGTGTTTCTGACCACTGTGTTTCTGACCAGTTTGTTTCTGACCACAGTGTTTCTGACCACTGTGTTTCTGCCCACTGTGTTTCTGACCACTGTCTTTCTGACCACTGTGTTTCTGCCCACTGTGTTTCTGACCACTGTCTTTCTGACCACTGTGTTTCTGCCCACTGTGTTTCTGACCACTGTCTTTCTGACCACTGTGTTTCTGCCCACTGTGTTTCTGACCACTGTCTTTCTGACCACTGTGTTTCTGCCCACTGTGTTTCTGACCACTGTCTTTCTGACCACTGTGTTTCTGCCCACTGTGTTTCTGACCACTGTCTTTCTGACCACTGTGTTTCTGCCCACTGTGTTTCTGACCACTGTCTTTCTGACCACTGTGTTTCTGCCCACTGTGTTTCTGACCACTGTCTTTCTGACCACTGTGTTTCTGCCCACTGTGTTTCTGACCACTGTCTTTCTGACCACTGTGTTTCTGCCCACTGTGTTTCTGACCACTGTCTTTCTGACCACTGTGTTTCTGCCCACTGTGTTTCTGACCACTGTCTTTCTGACCACTGTGTTTCTGCCCACTGTGTTTCTGACCACTGTCTTTCTGACCACTGTGTTTCTGCCCACTGTGTTTCTGACCACTGTCTTTCTGACCACTGTGTTTCTGCCCACTGTGTTTCTGACCACTGTCTTTCTGACCACTGTGTTTCTGCCCACTGTGTTTCTGACCACTGTCTTTCTGACCACTGTGTTTCTGCCCACTGTGTTTCTGACCACTGTCTTTCTGACCACTGTGTTTCTGCCCACTGTGTTTCTGACCACTGTCTTTCTGACCACTGTGTTTCTGCCCACTGTGTTTCTGACCACTGTCTTTCTGACCACTGTGTTTCTGCCCACTGTGTTTCTGACCACTGTCTTTCTGACCACTGTGTTTCTGCCCACTGTGTTTCTGACCACTGTCTTTCTGACCACTGTGTTTCTGCCCACTGTGTTTCTGACCACTGTCTTTCTGACCACTGTGTTTCTGCCCACTGTGTTTCTGACCACTGTCTTTCTGACCACTGTGTTTCTGCCCACTGTGTTTCTGACCACTGTCTTTCTGACCACTGTGTTTCTGCCCACTGTGTTTCTGACCACTGTCTTTCTGACCACTGTGTTTCTGCCCACTGTGTTTCTGACCACTGTCTTTCTGACCACTGTGTTTCTGCCCACTGTGTTTCTGACCACTGTCTTTCTGACCACTGTGTTTCTGCCCACTGTGTTTCTGACCACTGTCTTTCTGACCACTGTGTTTCTGCCCACTGTGTTTCTGACCACTGTCTTTCTGACCACTGTGTTTCTGCCCACTGTGTTTCTGACCACTGTCTTTCTGACCACTGTGTTTCTGCCCACTGTGTTTCTGACCACTGTCTTTCTGACCACTGTGTTTCTGCCCACTGTGTTTCTGACCACTGTATTTCTGACCACTTTGTTTTGACCGGTGTGTTTCTGACCAGAGTGCTTCTGACCAGTGTATTTCTGACCACGGTGTTTCTGACCACTTTGTTTCTGACCCGTGTATTTCTGAACAATGTGTTTCGGACCACTGTGTTTCTGACCACCGTGTTTCTGACCAGTGTGTTTCTGACCACTGTGTTTCTGACAAGTGTGTTTATTACCACTGTGTTTCTGACCACTGTGTTTCTGACCAGTGTGTTTCTGACCAGTGTGTTTCTGTCCACTGTGTTTCTGACCACTGCGGTTCTGACCACTGTGTTTCTGACCAGTGTGTTTCTGACCAGTGTGTTTCTGACCACTGTGTGTTTGACCAGTGTGTTTCTGACCACTGTGTTTCTGAGCACTGTGTTTCTGACCAGTGTGTTTCTGGCCACCGTGTTTCTGACCAGTGTGTTTCCTTCCAGTGTGTTTCTGACTGCTGTGTTTCTAACCAGTGTGTTTCTGACTTGTGTGTTTCTGACCAGTGTGTTTCTGACCACTGTGTGTTTGACCAGTGTGTTTCTGACCACTGTGTTTCTGCCCACAGTGTGTTTCTTACCACTCTGTTTCTGACCAGTGTGTTTCTAAGCATTGTGTTTCTGACCACTGTGTTTCTGACCACTGTGTTTTCTGACCAATGTGTTTCTGACCACTGTGTTTCTTACCACTGTGATTCTGGTCACTGTGTTTCTGACCACAGTGTTTCTGACCAGTGTGTTTCTGAGCACTGTGTTTCTGACCACTGTGTTTCTGACCTGTGTGTTTCTGACCACAGTGTTTATGACTAGTGTGTTCCTGACCACTGTGTTTCTGACCAGTAAGTTTCTGACCAGTGTGTTTCTGACCATTGTGTTTCTGACCACTGTGTTTCTGACCACCATGTTTCTGACCACTGTGTTTCTGACCAGTGTGTTTCTGACCACTGTGTTTCTGACCACTGTGTTTCTGACCAGTGTGTTTCTGACCAGTGTGTTTCTGACCATTGTGTTTCTGACCACTGTGTTTCTGACCACCATGTTTCTGACCACTGTGTTTCTGACCAGTGTGTTTCTGACCACTGTGTTTCTGACCACTGTGTTTCTGACCAGTGTGTTTATGACCGATGTGTTTCTGACCACTGTGTTCCTGATCACTGTGTTTCTGACCACTGTACTTCTGACCACTGCGTTTTTTACCGGTGTGTTTCTGACCGATGTGTTTCTGACCAGTGTGTTTCTGACCAGTGTGTTTCTGACCAATGTGTTTCTGACCCGTGTGTTTCCGAACAATGTGTTTCGGAACATGGTGTTTTTGACCACTGTGTTTCTGACCAGTGTGTATATGGCCAGCGTGTGTATGACCACTTTGTTTCTGACCACTGTGTTTCTGACCAGTGTGTTTCTGACCAGTGTGTATATGGCCAGCGTGTGTATGACCACTTTGTTTCTGACCACTGTGTTTCTGACCAGTGTGTTTCTGACCAGTGTGTTTCTGACCACTGTGTTTCTGACCAGTGTGTTTCTGAACAGTGTGTTTCTGACCATTGTGTTTCTGACCAATGTGTTTCTGACCAGTGTATTTCAGACCAGTGTGTTTCTGACCAGTGTGTTTCTGACCACTGTGTTTCTGACCACTGTTTTTCTGACCATTGTGATTCTGACCAGAGTGTTTCTGACCACTGTGTTTCTGACCAATGTCTTTCTTACCAGTTTGTTTCTGACCAATGTTTCCTGACCAGTCTGTTTCTGACCACTGAGTTTCTGACCACTGTGTTTCTGACCACTGTGTTTACGACCACTGTGTTTCTGACCACTGTGTTTCTGACCACTGTGTTTCTGACCACTGTGTTTCTGACCACTGTGTTTCAGAGCACTGTGTTTCTGACCAGTGTGTTTCTGGCCACCGTGTTTCTGACCAGTGTGTTTCCTTCCAGTGTGTTTCTGACTGCTGTGTTTCTAACCAGTGTGTTTCTGATATGTGTGTTTCTGACCAGTGTGTTTCTGACCACTGTGTGTTTGACCAGTGTGTTTCTGACCACTGTGTTTCTGCCCACAGTGTGTTTCTTACCACTCTGTTTCTGACCAGTATGTTTCTAAGCATTGTGTTTCTGACCACTGTGTTTCTGACCACTGTGTTTTCTGACCAATGTGTTTCTGACTAGTGTGTTTCTGACCAGTGTCATTCTGACCACTGTGTTTCTGACCACTGTTTTTCTCACAAGTGTGTTTCTGACCACTGTGTTTCTTACCACTGTGATTCTGGTCACTGTGTTTCTGACCACAGTGTTTCTGACCAGTGTGTTTCTGACCACTGTGTTTCTGACCAGTGTGTTTCTGAGCACTGTGTTTCTGACCACTGTGTTTCTGACCTGTGTGTTTCTGACCACTGTGTTTATGACTAGTGTGTTCCTGACCACTGTGTTTCTGACCAGTGTGTTTGTGACTAGTGTGTTTCTGACCTGTGTGTTTCTGACCACTGTGTTTATGACTAGTGTGTTCCTGACCACTGTGTTTCTGACCAGTGTGTTTGTGACTAGTGTGTTTCTGACCTGTGTGTTTCTGACCACTGTGTTTATGACTAGTGTGTTCCTGACCACTGTGTTTCTGACCAGTGTGTTTGTGACTAGTGTGTTTCTGACCTGTGTGTTTCTGACCACTGTGTTTATGACTAGTGTGTTCCTGACCACTGTGTTTCTGACCAGTGTGTTTGTGACTAGTGTGTTTCTGACCTGTGTGTTTCTGACCACTGTGTTTATGACTAGTGTGTTCCTGACCACTGTGTTTCTGACCAGTGTGTTTGTGACTAGTGTGTTTCTGACCTGTGTGTTTCTGACCACTGTGTTTATGACTAGTGTGTTCCTGACCACTGTGTTTCTGACCAGTGTGTTTGTGACTAGTGTGTTTCTGACCTGTGTGTTTCTGACCACTGTGTTTATGACTAGTGTGTTCCTGACCACTGTGTTTCTGACCAGTGTGTTTGTGACTAGTGTGTTTCTGACCTGTGTGTTTCTGACCACTGTGTTTATGACTAGTGTGTTCCTGACCACTGTGTTTCTGACCAGTGTGTTTGTGACTAGTGTGTTTCTGACCTGTGTGTTTCTGACCACTGTGTTTATGACTAGTGTGTTCCTGACCACTGTGTTTCTGACCAGTGTGTTTGTGACTAGTGTGTTTCTGACCTGTGTGTTTCTGACCACTGTGTTTATGACTAGTGTGTTCCTGACCACTGTGTTTCTGACCAGTGTGTTTGTGACTAGTGTGTTTCTGACCTGTGTGTTTCTGACCACTGTGTTTATGACTAGTGTGTTCCTGACCACTGTGTTTCTGACCAGTGTGTTTGTGACTAGTGTGTTTCTGACCTGTGTGTTTCTGACCACTGTGTTTATGACTAGTGTGTTCCTGACCACTGTGTTTCTGACCAGTGTGTTTGTGACTAGTGTGTTTCTGACCTGTGTGTTTCTGACCACTGTGTTTATGACTAGTGTGTTCCTGACCACTGTGTTTCTGACCAGTGTGTTTGTGACTAGTGTGTTTCTGACCTGTGTGTTTCTGACCACTGTGTTTATGACTAGTGTGTTCCTGACCACTGTGTTTCTGACCAGTGTGTTTGTGACTAGTGTGTTTCTGACCTGTGTGTTTCTGACCACTGTGTTTATGACTAGTGTGTTCCTGACCACTGTGTTTCTGACCAGTGTGTTTGTGACTAGTGTGTTTCTGACCTGTGTGTTTCTGACCACTGTGTTTATGACTAGTGTGTTCCTGACCACTGTGTTTCTGACCAGTGTGTTTGTGACTAGTGTGTTTCTGACCTGTGTGTTTCTGACCACTGTGTTTATGACTAGTGTGTTCCTGACCACTGTGTTTCTGACCAGTGTGTTTGTGACTAGTGTGTTTCTGACCTGTGTGTTTCTGACCACTGTGTTTATGACTAGTGTGTTCCTGACCACTGTGTTTCTGACCAGTGTGTTTGTGACTAGTGTGTTTCTGACCTGTGTGTTTCTGACCACTGTGTTTATGACTAGTGTGTTCCTGACCACTGTGTTTCTGACCAGTGTGTTTGTGACTAGTGTGTTTCTGACCTGTGTGTTTCTGACCACTGTGCTTCTGACCAGTGTGTTTCTGAACACTGTGTTACTGACAACTGTGTTTCTGTCCACTGTGTCTATGACCACTGTGTTTCTGACCAGTGTGTTCCTGACCGCTGTGTTCCTGACCATTGTGTTTCTGACCAGTGTCTTTCTGACCACTGTGTTTCTGACCAGTGTGTTTCTGACCACTGTGTTTCTGACCACCGTGTTTCTGACCACTGTGTTTCTGACCAGTGTGTTTGTGACTAGTGTGTTTCTGACCAGTGTGTTTCTGACCATTCTGTTTCTGACCATTGCGTTTTTGACCACTGTGTTTCTGAACACTGTGGTTCTGACCACTGTGTTTCTGACCAGTGTGCTTCTGACCAGTGTGTTTCTGTCCACTGTGCTTCTGACCAGTGTGTTTCTGAGCACCGTGTTTGTGACCACTGTGTTTCTGACCAGTGTGCTTCTGACCACTGCGTTTCTGACAACTGTGTATCTGACCCGTGTGTTTCTGTCCACTGTGCTTCTGACCAGTGTGTTTCTGAGCACCGTGTTTGTGACCACTGTGTTTCTGACCAGTGTGCTTCTGACCACTGCGTTTCTGACAACTGTGTATCTGACCCGTGTGTTTCTGTCCACTGTGCTTCTGACCAGTGTGTTTCTGAGCACCGTGTTTGTGACCACTGTGTTTCTGACCAGTGTGCTTCTGACCACTGCGTTTCTGACAACTGTGTATCTGACCCGTGTGTTTCTGTCCACTGTGCTTCTGACCAGTGTGTTTCTGAGCACCGTGTTTGTGACCACTGTGTTTCTGACCAGTGTGCTTCTGACCACTGCGTTTCTGACAACTGTGTATCTGACCCGTGTGTTTCTGTCCACTGTGCTTCTGACCACTGTGTTTCTGACCACCATGTTTCTGACCACTGTGTTTCTGACCAGTGTGTTTCTGACCACTGTGTTTCTGACCACTGTGTTTCTGACCAGTGTGTTTATGAACGATGTGTTTCTGACCACTGTGTTCCTGACCACTGTGTTTCTGACCACTGTATTTCTGACCACTGCGTTTTTTACCGGTGTGTTTCTGACCAGTGTGTTTCTGACCAGTGTGTTTCTGACCAGTGTGTTTCTGACCAGTGTGTTTCTGACCAGTGTGTTTCTGACCAATGTGTTTCTGACCCGTGTGTTTCCGAACAATGTGTTTCGGACCATGGTGTTTTTGACCACTGTGTTTCTGACCAGTGTGTATATGGCCAGCGTGTGTATGACCACTTTGTTTCTGACCACTGTGTTTCTGACCAGTGTGTTTCTGACCAGTGTGTTTCTGACCACTGTGTTTCTGACCAGTGTGTTTCTGACCAGTGTGTTTCTGACCACTGTGTTTCTGACCAGTGTGTTTCTGACCAGTGTGTTTCTGACCATTGTGTTTCTTACCAATGTGTTTCTGACCAGTGTATTTCAGACCAGTGTGTTTCTGACCAGTGTCTTTCTGACCACTGTGTTTCTGACCACTGTTTTTCTGACCATTGTGATTCTGACCAGAGTGTTTCTGACCACTGTGTTTCTGACCAATGTCTTTCTTCCCAGTTTGTTTCTGACCAATGTGTTCCTGACCAGTCTGTTTCTGACCACTGAGTTTCTGACCACTGTGTTTCTGACCACTGTGTTTACGACCACTGTGTTTCTGACCACTGTGTTTCTGACCACTGTGTTTCTGACCACTGTGTTTGTGACCACTGTAATTCTGACCAGTGTGTATCTGACCATTGTGTTTCTGAACAGAGTGTTTGTGACTACTGTGTTTCTGACCACTGTGCTTCTGACCAGTGTGTTTGTGAACACTGTGTTACTGACAACTGTGTTTCTGTCCACTGTGTCTATGACCACTGTGTTTCTGACCAGTGTGTTCCTGACCGCTGTGTTCCTGACCATTGTGTTTCTGACCACTGTGTTTCTGACCAGTGTGTTTGTGACTAGTGTGTTTCTGACCAGTGTGTTTCTGACCATTCTGTTTCTGACCATTGCGTTTTTGACCACTGTGTTTCTGAACACTGTGGTTCTGACCACTGTGTTTCTGACCAGTGTGTTTCTGACCAGTGTGTTTCTGACCAGTGTGTTTCTGACCATTGTGTTTCTTACCACTGTGTTTCTGACCAGGGTGTTTCTGACCATTATGTTTATGACCATTGTGTTTCTGACCAGTCTATTTATGACCAATTCGTTTCTGACCACTGAGTTTCTGACCACTGTGTTTCGCACCACTGTATTTCTGTCCAGTGTGTTTCTGACCACTGTGTTCTGACCAGGGTATTTCTGACCAGTGTGTTTCTGACCACTATGTTTCTGACCAGTGTGTTTCTGGCCACTGTGTTTCTGACCAGTCTGTTTCTGACCAGGGTGTTTCTGACCACCGAGTTTCTGACCAGTGTGATTATGACCACTATGTTTCTGACCACTGTGTTGATGACCACTGTGTTTCTGACCATTGTGTTTCTGACCACTGTGTTTCTGACAAGTGTGTTTCTGACCAGTGTGTTTCTGAGCAGTGTGTTTCTTAACACTGTATTTCTGACCACCGTGTTTCTGACCACTGTGTTTCTTAGCAATGTGTTTCTGACCAGCTTGCTCCTCACCACTGTGTTTCTGACCAGTGTGTTTCTGACCATTGTGTTTCTGACCACCGTGTTTCTGACCACTGTGTTTCTGACCAGTGTGCTTCTGACCACTGTGTTTCTGACCACTTCGTTTCTGACCACGGTGTTTCTGACAACAGTGCTTCTGACCACTGTGTTCTCGACCAATGTGTTTGTGACCACTGTGTTTCTGACCACTGTTTTTCTTACCACCGTTTTTCTGACCAGTGTGTTTCTGACCAGAGTGTTTCTAACCAGTGTGTTTCTGACCAGTGTGTTTCTGACCACTGTGTATCTGACCACTGTATTTCGAACCATTGTGTTTCTGACCACTGTGTTTCTGACCACTGTGTTTTTGACCAGTGTGTTTCTGACCACTGTGTTTCTGACCAGTGTGTTACTGACCACTGTGTTTGTAACCACTGTATTTCTGACCACTGTGTTTCTGACCACCGTGTTTCTGACCACGGTGTTTCTGACCACTGTGTTTCTGACCACTGTGTTTCTGACCACTGTGTTTCTGACCACTGTGTTTCTGACCA